>ML663483.1:3498398-3522081 GCA_007570785.1 Antilocapra americana | reverse complement strand
CTAAAGACTGTATAATAGTCTTTAGGTTTATCAATGTCATTAGAATTGACTCAAATGCATTCCTTTCTATGGCTGAGTAATATTCCATTATATATATGTACCTCAACTTCTTTATTCATTCATCTGTCAATGGATGTCTAGGTTGCTTCCATGTTCTAGCTATTGAAAATAGTGCTGCAATAAACATTGGGGTACATGTGTCTTTTTCAGTTTTGGTTTCCTCAGGGTATATGCTTAGGAGTGGGAATGCTGGATCATATGGTAGTTTTATTCCTAGTTTTTTTTTAAGGAAACTCCATACTGCTTCCATGGTGGCTGTATCAACTTACGTTCCCATCAACAGTGCAAGAGAGTTCCCTTTTCTCTGCACTGACTCCAGTACTTTTTGTTTGTGGATTTATTGAGGATGGCCATTCAGACCAGTGTGAAGTGATACCTCATTGTAATTTTGATTTGAATTTCTCTAATAATGAGTGATATTGAGAATCTCTTCATGTGTTTGTTAGCCATCTGTATGTCTTCTTTGGAGAAATCTGTTTAGGTCTTTTGCTCACTTTTTGATTGGGTTGTTTGTTTTTCTGGTATTTGGTTGTATGAGCTGCTTTTATATTCTGTAAATTAATCTTTCATCAGTTGTTTCATTTGCTTCATTTTCTCCCATTCTGAGGGTTGTCATTTCATCTTGTTTATAGTTTCCTTTGCTGTGCATTTGTTTATTTTTGTTTTTATTTCCATTTCTCTAGGAGGTGGGTCATAAAAGATCTTGCTATGATTTATGTCATACAGTGTTCTGTCTATATTTTCTTCAAAGGGTTTTATAGTTTCTTGTCTTACATTTAGGTCTTTAATCCATTTTGAGTTTATTCTTGTGTATGGTATTAGAATGGAGAAGGCAATGGCAACCCACTCCAATACTTTTGCCTGAAAAATCCGATGGACAGAGGAACCTGGTAGGCTGCAGTCCATGGGGTTGCGAAGAGTTGGACATGACTGAGCGACTTCACTTTCACTTTTCATTTTCATGCATTGGAGAAGGAAATGGCAACCCACTCCAGTGTTCTTGCCTGGAGAATCCCAGGGATGGTGGAGCCTGGTGGGCTGCCATCTATGGGGTTGCACAGAATCGGACATGACTGAAGTGAATTGCAGCAGCAGCATTGTGTTAGAAAGTGTTCTAATTTCATTCTTCTACACATAGTTGTCCAGTTCTCCCAGCACTACTTATTGAAAGTAAAGAAGTGTTAGTTGCTCATTTGTGTCTGACTCTTTACGATCCCATAAACTGTATCCCACCAGGCTCCTCTATCCATGGAATTCTCCAGGCAAGAATACTGGAGCGGTTTGCCACAATTTACCTGATTTCAGACAACACTAAAGAGCTACAGTCATCAAGACACTGGCACAAAAACAGAGCTATAGACCTATGGAACAAGATGGAAAACCCAGAGACAAACCCACACACCTACGGGCATGTTATCTTTGTATATTCTTGCCTCCTTTGTCAAAGATAAAGTTCCCATAGATGTGAGGGTTTATCTCTGGGTTTTCTATCTCATTCCATTGGTCTATACTTACATTTTTGTGCCAGTACCATACAGTCTTGATGACCGTTGCTTCGTAGTATAGTCTGAAATCAACTAAGTTGATTCCTCCAGCTCCATTCTTCTTTCTCCAGATATTTGGGGTCTTTTGTGTTTCCCTACAAATTTTGAAACGTTTTTGTTCTAGTTCTGTGAAAAATGCCATTGGTAATTTGATAGGGATTGCATTGAATCTGTAGATTGTGTTTGCTAGTATAGTCATTTTCACAATATGAATCCATCCAACCCAGGAGCATGGAATATCCCTTCATCTGTTTATGTTGTCTTTGATTTCTTTGATCAGTATCTTATAGTTTTCTATACACAACTCTTTTGTCTCCTTAGGTAGGTTTATTCCTAGGTATTTTATTCTTTTTGTTGCAATGGTATATTTATACCTTTATATCCTTTCATTTTGCTGAAATATGAAAATTTCTGCCAGTGCCCATATCTGATCAGGCAACTCATCTGGCTAACTCACACAATGCTGAAGTCCTGTCTTCACTTCCTGACTGAGAGCAGAATCCTGCCATCAACTTTGACATACCATGGAGCACTACCAGGAGTCAATATTTGATCACAGATGTTCATTTCATTTTGAAGTACTCATTTCAATTTGAAGAACTATTCATTTCCATTTGAAGAACTCCCTTTAATGCTTCTTGTAGAGGAGGTCTGATGGTGACAACCTCCAATTTTTTGTTATTTTAGAAAAATATCTATCTCTCCATTTTTTGAAGAACAGTCTTGTCATTTACAGTATGCTTATTTTGTGGTTATTTTCCTTTCAATACTTTGATTAGTCCACTTTTTCCTGGCCTGAAAGATTTTTGCAGAGCAAAATGTATGTACTCTATTAGTGGCTTTCCTAAATTTGTGATGAGTCACTTTTCTCATGCTACTTTAAAAATTCTCTCTTTGACTTTTGACAATTTAATAATGATGTATCTTATATAGACTTCTTCAGGTTTAACATATTTGGGGGTTCATCTGAATATGAATGTCCGTTTATATCTCAATATTTATATATTTCAGCCATTATTTTATCTTACAATAGCTTATTTTAATAAGCTTTTATCCTTTTTCTTATTTACTTCTGGTACTCCTATTGTGCATATATTAATTTACTTGAGGGTTTCTGAAAGTCTCATAGGCTTTCTTCATTCTTTTTCCTCTTGTTCCTCTGATTACATAATCTGAAATGAATTGGCTTCAAGTTCACAATATCTTTTGCTTTTTTTTTTTTGCTTGAATGAATTTGATATATGAAGCTTGGTACTGAAATTTTCTCTTCAGTAATTATTTAGCTTTTGGATTTCTGTATCCACCACCTTCTCCCCTGCCATAGTTTCTTTTCTGCACAGAAATTTTCATTTTGAACTGTTCATGTGTTGTTTTTCCTGTGTTATTTTAGTTCAGTGAACTTTTTAAAGATGATTATTTTGAATTATTTGTCAGGTAGTTCATTAACCTCCATTTCTGTAGGATTATTTGTTGGAGCCTTATTAGTTTCCTTTGGTAATATCATGTTTCCCTGATTCTTTGTGATCCTCGAGTTGCCTTTTGTGCATTTGAAGATATGATTACCTCTTCTAGTCTTACAGGCCAACTTTAGGAGAACAAGACAGTCATTATTCAGCAGAGACTTGGATTCTGGGAATGTCAACTGACTATGCCCATAAACAGGCAGTGTCTTCTTCCAGGGTCTGCTAGTAGCTGAGAATTGCTATCAGTTTCTGTGGACTGGATGGGCCTGTTGCTAGAATATATACTTAGATGTTGACTCCTAACAGCACTTCACGGTATGTCAGAGTTGTTGGTAAGATTCTACCATCAGTCAGGGACTGAAGGCAGGACTTCAGGGTTAGGTGAGTTGCTAGATGAGTTGCCTGATCAGGTGTGGCCACTGTCAGAGCCCCATGAATGGGTAGCATTGTGGATAGGCAGAGCCTACTGGCTGGGCTCTGTACCCAAGAGGGGCTAGTTGGGTTCTAGAGTTGAATGAGGTCAACTGGCAGGCTCTGAGCTTTGCTGATGCCACAGGTAGGGCTCCATGGTCAAGCAGGGGTGGTTGGCTTAGTTCCAAATTTGGGTGCAGCAAACTGGATTAACTGTAGTTTCATGGGTCAACCTATAGGTTAAGGCTGGACAAGGCTGGATAATCCTCTACTGGATAAGGCTGCAGGTGGTACTCCAGTGTTGGGCTAAGCTACTGGAAACCTCTTTTGGGCGGGTCTGGGTGGCACTGTACTGTGGTTAGATGAAGCTGCTGTTAGGGGCTGTCATCTTGCCTTATAGCTGTCAGAGACTGCAAAATGACTTTTCAGATCTGTGCATGTTTTCTACTTAGATTTCCCCTGCCCCTTTTACATTTTTTCTAGATATCTCCAAGTAGTCTACTTGCACTAATTCCTCCAGTGTTCTGCATGGACAGAAATGAGCCTCAGAGGCATTTCCCCCAAAGTTAGCAAAGTTCAAAGTCCACTTCAGTTTCTCTTTCTCTCACTGGAAAAATTACAAACATTATATATCCTTAGATATGTGCTATGCTGATTTGGGGGAAGAGCAATGTGAAAAAAGTAAAACTCCTAAAAACGTAAAACTTTTTTCCTTACCCTCTTTGAATGCATTTTTTCTCACTTTTGTGTTCTACTAGAGTGCTGCAAGCTCTCCCCCGGAATTTGGAGTTCTCACAAAGACATTCTCCTCTGTGGATAACTAAAAATTAGTGTTTCCGTAGAGGTCAAGGACTAGGGATGTCCTTTTCTGCCATATTTGCTGGCATCACTCCAGGATGGAATGCTTTATCATTGTGAAATGACCCATCTTATTGCAGGCTTCCTCTCCTGCATCAGGGCATGGGGGCTCTCTCAAGGCAATTAGCTGAGGCAAATTTAAGCCTTATCTCCTTAGCTGCCCATTTTTCTGGCTTCACTCTCTTCCATAGCTTGACTTAGTGTTTTGCTCATCTTTTTTTCTATTTGTTGTTTTTCACTCTCTAATTTTTTTTTTTTTTTTTTTTTTTTTTTTTTTTTTTTTTTTTTTTTTTGTCATTGTATGGCAAAACCAACACAATAAAGTAAAGAAAATTTTTTTTAAAAAATTTTCTTTACTTTATTGTGTTGGTTTTGCCATACAATGACATGAAACCACCATGGGTTTACATATGCTCCCCCTCCAGAACCCTCCTCCCTCCTCTCTCCCGATTCCCTCCCCCTGGGACATATCGGTGCACCAGCCCCGAGCATCAACCCTGGGCTGGTGATTGATTTTACATATGATAATTAACATGTTTCAATGCCATTCTCCCATATCATCCCACCCTTGCCCTCTTCCACAGAGTCCACGAGTCTGTTCTATACATCTGCGTTCCTTTTGCTGTCTCGCATGCAGGGTTCTCGTTACCATCTTTATAAATTCCATATATATGCGTTAGTATACTGTATTGTTGTTTTTCCTTCTAGCTTACTTCACTCTGGATAATAGGCTCCAGTTCCGTCCACCTGAGTAGAACTGATTCAAATGAATTTTTTTTAATGCTAAGTAATATTCCATTTTGTATATGTACCACAGCTTTCTTATCCATTTGTCAGTTGATGGGCATCTAGGTCAGTGCTACTATTGAATCATCTCATCCTCTGCCACCTCCTCCTCCTTTTGCCTTCAGTATTTCTCAACATCAAGGTCTTTTCCATTGAGTCAGCTCTTCCAGTGAGGTAGTCAAAGTTTTGAAGCTTCAAGTTCAGCATCAGTCCTTCCAATGTATATTCAGGGTTGATTTCCTTTAGGATTGACTGGTTTGATCTTGCAGTTCAAGGGACTCTCAGTAGTTTTTTCCAGCAGTGTAATTCAAAAGCATCTATTCTTCAGTAGTCACCCTTCATTATTATTTAGTCACCCTAAATCTCACATCTGTACATGATGGCTGGAAAAACCATAGCTTTAACTATAGGAACCTTTGTTGGGAAACTGATATCTATGCTTTTTAATATGCTATCTAGGTTTGTCATAGTTATTATTCTTTCAATTTCATGGCTGAAGTCACCATTTGCAGTGATTTTGGAGCCCAAGAAAATAAAATCTGTCACTGCTTCTACTTTTTCCCCTTCTATTTTTCATGAAGTGATGGGACCAGATGGCATGATCTTAGTTTTTTGAATGTTGAATTTTAAGCCAAGTTTTTCACTCTCCTCCTTCACCCTCATCAAGAGGCTCTTTAGTTCCTCTTCATTTTCTGCCATAAGGGTGGTGTCATCTGTGTATCTGAGGTTATTGATATTTCTCCCTGCAATCTTGATTACAACTTGTGATTCATTCAGCCCAGCCTTTTACATGATGTAATCTGCATGAAAGCAAAAGTATTAGTCACTTAGTAGTGTTTAACTCTTTGTGACCCCATGAACTACAGCCTGCTAGGGTACTCTATCCATGAGATTCTCCAGGCAAGAGTGCTGGAGTGGGTTGCCATTTTCTTCTCCAGGGGATCTTTCTGACCCAGGGACCAAACCAGGTTGTCCTGTATCTCAGGTGGATTCATGACCCACTGAACCACCATGGAAGCCCTGTCCTACTGTACTCTGCACAGAAGTTAAATAAGCAGGGTGACAATATAGAGCGTTATCATACTCCCTTCATAATTTGGAATCAGTTTGTTTTTCCATGTCTGGTTCTCATTGTTGCTTCTTGAACTTCATACAGGTTTCTCAGGAAATAAGTAAGGTGGTCTGGTATTTCCATCTCTTTAAGAATTTTCCACAGTTTTGTTGTTTTGCTTTGTTTTTGTGATTCACACAGTCAAAGGCTTTAGCATAGTCCATGAAACAGAAGTAGATACTCTTCTGGAATTCCCTTGTTTTCTCTATGATCCAATGGATGTTGGCAATTTGATCTCTGGTTCCTCTGCCTTTTCTAAAGCGAACTTGTATATCTTGGTTCTTGGTTCACATACTTCTGAAGCCTAGCTTGAAGGATTTTGAGCATAAACCTACCACCATGTAAAACGAGTGCAGTTGTATGGTAGTCTAAACGTCCTTTGACCATACCCTTCTTTGGGATTGGAATGAAAATTGAACTTTTATGGTCCTGTGGCCACTGATGAGTTTTCCAAATTTTCTGGAATATTGAGTGCAGCACTTTCACAGCATCATATTTTAGAATTTGAAGTAGTTTAGCTGGAATTCCATCACCTCCACTAGCTTTGTTTGCACTAATGCTTCCATTTGACTTCACACTCCAGGATATCTGGTGCTAGGAGAATGACCACACCATAGTGGTAATCTGGGTCATCACTAGCCCTTGTTTGTATAGTTTTGTGTATTCTTTCCATCTGTTAATCTTTTATGCTTCTGTTTCTGCTATAGTTTTTTCTATTGGTTTGTTTCAAGAGACAGGATAAATATGATCTCTGTTACTGTATCTTGGCTGGAACTCAGTTTTGTTTTCAATTTTTCTCCTTTCTATCTTTTTAAAAATTATGTAAAATAATTTTTAGTTCACCTGTTCAATGTATAGTGTAGGATACATTCAGATAAGTCTAGCTTTCATCACTATTTCCTCCTACACTGTTTTTTTCTTCCATCTAAAGGTAATGGATTTTTAATTAGAGGTAGTTTGTATTCATTATTTTTCTTTTTGAAAAAGTAAAAAATTATTTTCTATTGGTGATCTAATTCAGTCACCAAAATTGGGATATACACTCAGTTTCAAAAGTATCAAAATCTATAAAAATATATGATTATAAAATAAACATTGTTTATTGTTGCTGTTATTCAGTTACTCAGTTATGTCTAAGTCAATGACGCCATGGACTGCAGCCAGTCAGGTTTCCCTATCCTTCTCTATTTCCCAGAGTTGGCTCAAAGTTATGTCCACTGAGCCAGTGATGTCATCCAACCATCTCATCCTCTGTCAACCCCTTTTCTTACTGACCTCAGTCTTTCCTAGAATCAGGGTCTTTTGCAATGAATTGGCTCTTTGCATCACGTGGTCAAAGTATTGAAGTTTCAGCTTTAGCATCAGTCCTTCCAATGAATATTCAGGACTGATTTCCTTTAGGATTGATTATTCTGATCTTATTGCCTGTCCAAGGGACTCTCAAGAGTCTTCTCCAGCACCACAGCTTGAAAGTACCAATTCATTGGTCCTCATGCATCTTTATGGTACAACTCTCACATCCATACATAACCACTGGAAAAACCATAGCTTTGACTATATGAACATTTGTTGGCAAAGTGATGTCTCTGCTTTCTAATACACTGTCTAGGTTTGTCACAGCTTTTCTTCCAAGGAGCAAATGTCTTTTAATTTCATGGCTGCAATTGTCATCTGCAGTGATTTTGGAGTCCAAGAAAATAAAATATTTCACTGTTTCTATTGTTTCCCCATCTATTCGCCATGAAGTAAGTGATGGGAATGGATGCTGTGATCTTAGTTTTTTGAATGTTGAGTTTTAAGCCAGCTTTTTCACTCTCCTCTTTCACCTTCATTAAGAAGAGGGAGGGGGGTTCTGGAGGGGGAATATATGTATACCCATTGCGGATTCATGTCAATGTATGGCAAAACCAACACAATAAAGTAAAGAAAATTAAAAAAAAGAAGTTGATGAACATTTTAAATATAGTTTAAATGAGGTTAAATGTAATATTTTGTTCTGTTACATTTTTACAATTTCTTTAGGTGCAGAAATTTTGAATGTGTTTAGATGAAAAATATACCTCAAATCCTTAGCTTAATGCAGGTTTATAAAAAAGGATAAAAAGAAGTTTCATATGTTCTTCAACTTCTTTGATAAACTCTAATACATTTTATACAGTAACAGTTGTGTTAATTTTATTAATATATAAATTGAGTTTATTCATTAAAGTTCATATTCTTGGCACTTTAATTCTGAAACCTCTGTGTTGTATATTTTGACCAGGCTCCAACATATAACAGGTATACCCTTCCAGGAGAAAGAGGAACAACAGAACAAGTAAAGGAAATCCTCATTCGCAGACACATGAGCCTGCAACAAAGTCTTTCTCAAAGTGACTCTGATCAGTCTCAAAAAGAGGTATATTTAATGTTGTTTTCTCTTTATTCTAGTTCTTCTGTTGTAATTAGTTCTTATTTGGAAGGTTTTCTTCCCTGTACTAGAAACATGATTACATGAACTTTTTTTTTTTAAAATCAACTTCTTAATAGTCAGGCCTTACTAGGGGAAGTAGATGGTCTAATTTACCCTTGTCACAAATTATTATTGATACAGTAGTGGAAAGACCTCAGTTTAAATAATAGAATTATATTTGACTATATAGCAGGTCCTTGGGATCTGTGTAGCAAATAAACTATTCATTAATACTCTTGGTTTAGGGCTATATTTTCTATCTCTTCATTTAGAAACACCACATGCTAGCTACCATATTGATTTAGGGTGGACATAAAGGAGGAATATAGGTAGAAAGGGAGCCCTGAATTCCCTTAGGAAATGTTAGTGGCAAAACATGGAGGTTAAGTCCAAGGTTTGGATTTTCTAAGTAGAAATTCCACTAGTAGAAAGTGAGAATTGGGGAAGAAAGCAATTTGTGATTGGCTTCAATACATATAGTCTTTGTGAGCTAGATTCTAAATTCCTTAAAATAGTGGGCTGTGACTGTCTTGTTTACCACTCTGTCTCCAGTACCTGGCAATAGCCTATTATGTAGTAATGAGTAATAATGATATCGATATAATATGTAACATGATGTAATTTTTTAGTATATATTCAGTAACCATTTTAAACATTTTACTTTATCTCATGTAATTCTCATAATTCCTTTGATGCAATTATCATTATGGGATCCCCTGGTAGCTTAGACAGTAAAAGATCTGCTTGCAGTGCAGGAGTCTTGGATTTGATCCCTGGGTCAGGAAGATCTCCTGAAGAAGGGAATGGCAACCCACTCCAGTATTTTTGCCTGGAGAATTCTAGGACAGAGGAGTCTGGTGGGCTACAGTTCATGGGGTTGCAAAAAGTCGGACACGACTAAGTGACTAACACTATGCTTTCTATCATTATGCTCCATTTAAAAATGAAGTACCTGATAAATAAGAAAAAGTAGATAACTAATCCAAAGAATAAGAATTCAAATACGTTCAGTGTAGGTGCTCAAAAATTCTATGATGAAAACATGAATGTGTGAATGAATGAACTGATTTACTAGGTTGCTCTCTATACCAAGAGTGAGTAATGTGAGCTATTGAGCATGCTGAAGCTTGAGTTGATTTATAAAACTATCTGATATCCCTGAATATATCGTGGTATGGACTTGCTACCCTTGGGTCAAAGGTCAACTGTTTCCTTTGTCATAGAGCTCAAGCTTAGGGTGCAAGAAAATATTTTTCCAGTTTCTTCTTTGATGGAAGAGGTGATATTAGAGCAATAAGAAAGATGATGCCCAGATGGAGCACCTACAAACTAACGTAGCCTGTCTCATAGAAAGAGCTATCATAGTTCATGGTATGTCCACTATGAGATTCTCAAACATGAGTAGATATCAATAATGAACACCAAGCTCTATTATAATTTAGTTCCAGAATGAAAGGTCATTAGTGATGCTATTATATGACTGCATAAAAATAATGGTAGCAAACATATATATATTTCAGTCTGGCCATGGGATATATGGAAGAATTAGGCATATTTTTTAAAAATTAATTAATTTATTTTTCCTTTACATTATCTTGTTGGTTTTGCCATACATTGACATGAATTGGCCATGGGTATACATGTGTTCCCCTTCCAGAACCCCCTTGGGGTCCCAAAGAGAAGTAATGGATCAGCACCAGTACCCCCACTTTACTTCTTCAATGACTGAGAGCACCTCTGGCTAAGAGGGTAGGTCACTGCACATTGCTTAGAAGTATGTTTATCTTCTTAACCTTTGGCCATTTCTACTTCCACATAAATTGGATTACCAGGTACCGCTTATTTCTATTAGAGTTTTCTTTCACCTGATGATGAACTTTCTCAATTTTTCTGTGTATCAAAATAATTGCATTTAACAAGCAAAGAGCATAAAATCTTTTGAAAGATACATGACATATTTATGCCATCTGTTTGAAAATTTAGGCCATGTTTCCTTGGGCTACTCCTAGCTAGTAATAAAAAATGGTGAGAAACTAATGACAATCCATTTTTTAAGGCAGGATTCATCTAAAAGGAAATCTAAGTCAAGGACTCTACCTTGGTCTTGCTGAAACATTCTTAGAATGTTATGGAGTCTTAGTACCTTCCAATTTGATCCTTTATTGAATATACCTATTTTCACATTCAAATCTTTTACATCTGAATTAATTTTCTACCTGCTCGAGCCATTGGTTTTTGGTAGAGGTACTTTAAAATCTTGTACCACCATCATAGATGTGTCAATGTCAAATTTTCACTGTTTTTCTTTTTATACTTTGAGTCTCTGTTATCAGATGTATAAAAATTGTGGGTTGATTCATCTTTTTAGATTTTCTTTTTGTGCACTATCTCTGTAATTATTATTGGTATTTTAATTTAAGTTCTACTTGATTCCATTAGGTCTTAAGATTGTTTCCTAAGCTGTTATATATTTGATACATCTGCAGCTAACTTTATCTTTTTTGTGCTTAGTATATAGAACTTATTTTGAGTCTGAGAATTCACGTCTCTTCAGTTTTCAAAATTTTTAACTCTTACCTTTTCAAATTTCACTTTTATTCATCTCCTTATTTTATTCTTCTGAAACTACTATAAACCCTGTTGTTCAAGAGCCAGCCATAGTTTTATTTCAATTACTAAAATTTTCCTTTTTAAAGTTTCTAATGTATTCATATCCACCATATCCTATTTTATTCTGCCTATTTTTCTTGTAAATATTATTCATTAATCTCTATGAATTTATTTCTTTTATAGTCTAAGATTCTATATTTTATAGTCTGTTGCTTTTTGAATTGAAGATACTTTCCCTCATTTTCTCTCAAGCTCTCCTTTTCTAGCTACTCTTACTTTCACCCATCCCCCTGGTATCTTCACTCCAAAACCAGTGTATCTTAGTTTGGGCTACCTTAACTAAGGTAGGGCCCTAATATTGATTCAGAATCTGAAACAATAATTTCAGTTTAACTGTTTATTTTAAAGTTGATACAAGGAATTTCTGTAAATGTAATGAAAGTGAGATAGAAAAGGGAAAGTAGTCAAAAAGTTTTATTATTAAGAAAATTATCACTCTGGACAAATGAAGCTTTATTCTTCTGGAGAATTATGGGATAAAGTGTAAATTACCCTCCTCAGACTTACCTTCCTAAAGAAATGAAGGAGCTGGAATACTTATACACCAATTTTCACAAAGCATTGGGTGAGGGCTACTCTGGGGACATTAATTCTTTGGCATCTCTGGTTTGTTGTATGGGTGACAAATAGTGTTTTAAATGCCAAATAAAATCTTTTGGTAAGGAAGTACAGTGTTTGGCATTATGAAGTCAGATTAGTGGGAGACAGGACTGCTGTCTCACATTTATTTTGGACACAGTTTGAATTCAGTCATTCAGTCTACTGGACCTGACTCAGTTTCTGCTCATGATTTTGTGTTCTATGTTTTTGAGTCTCCCAACGTATGCTGCTTCACATAATCTGCCATAAGCTGGTTGTTACCTTTCTTCAACCTTCTTTCATGAGTGGGAGGATTCAGTCCTAGATATTGGTTTAATCAGCAAGCCTAACTTTAGTTTACAAAGTTACCTGAAACACTTTGACCTCCCAGGACTCCTGCAGATTCATTCCTTTATCAATTGCCTGATTTTGGGTCCAGATAACAGCATATCATAGCTTTAGCTTTACTCATTGCTATATATTGTTTTTAAATTTAGGATTCACAGAGAATGTTTTATTTTTTGGCCTGATTATGTTGTTAATTTTCTCTATATTTTACCTAGAATTATTATGTGTTTGGTACAGAGTAGTGCCTCAGAGAATGAACTTAGACTTCCATGCTAGTTGGAAATCTAAACTCTTTCCCTTGCCTTCACAATCCCATTCCATCAGCTTCTTATTATCTGTAGAAATTTTCCACATTATTTTCTTTTTGCCTATCTCTACCAATTACTCCTCTCTAACATAATCTCTGGATATTTGACCCTTATTTAGCTCTCAATTTTGACATCTGATATTTATCTCAGTCTCCATCTCTGACTTTAGTTTTGAGGTTTTATCATCTCTTTTAGTATCAATGTCCAACTCTTTGTGACGCCAGGGACTGTGGCTTGCCAAGCCTCCCTGTCCCTTACCATCTCCCAGAGTTTGCCCAAGTTCATTGCATCAGTGATGCCTTCCAGCCATACCATCCTCTGATGCTCTCTTCTCCTTCTGCTCTCAATCTTACCAATTAGTCATCTGTTAGCATCAGATGACCAAAATACTGGAGCTTCAGTTTCAGCACCAATCTTTCCAGTGAATATTCAGGGTTTATCTTCCTAAGATATACTGGTTTGATTTCCTGCTGTCCAAGGGACTTTCAGGAGTCTTCTCCAGGATCACAGTTCGAAGGCATTGATTCTTTGGCATCCTGCCTTATTTATAGTCCAGCTCTCACAACCATATGTGACCAATGGGAACACCATGGCCTTGACTATACAGACCTTTGTTGACAGAGTGATGTCTCTGCTTTTCAACATGTTGTCTAGGTCTGTCATTGCTTTCCTGCCAAGAAGCAATCATCTTGATTTCATGACTGCAGTCACTATCTGCAGTGTTTTGGAGCCCAAGAAGAGGAAACCTGTCACTACTTCCACCTTTTCCCCTTCTATTTCCCATGCAGTATTGGGGCTGGATGCCATGATCTTAGTTTCTTCTTCTTTTCTTTTTAATATTTAATCTTAAACTGGTTCTTTTACTCTCCTCCTTCACCTTCATCAAGAGGCTCTTTAGTTCCTCTTTGCTTTCTGCCATTAGGGTGGTATCATCTGCATATCTGTGGTTGTTAATGTTTCTCTCATCTATCTTGATTCCAGCCTGTAACTCATCCAGCCCAATATTTTTCATGATGTGCTCAGCATATAGATTAAACAAGCCGGTTGACAGCAGACAGCCCAGTCTTACTCCTTTTTCAAACTTGTACCAATCAGTTGTTCCATACAGGATTCTAATGTTTGCTTCTTGACCCACATACAGGTTTCTCAGGAGACAGGTAAGATGGTCTGGTATTCCCATCTCTCCTTGCTTTCTCTGTAATTCTATGACTATTAGCATTTTGATCTCTAGTTTCTCTTCCTTTTCTAAACCGAGCTTGGCCATCTGGGAGTTCTTGGTTCACATAATGCTGAAGCCTAGCATGGAAGATTTTAAGCATGACCTTACTAGCATGAGAGATGAGTGTAATTGTCTGATGGTTAACACATTCTTTGGTATTACATTTCTTGGGAATTGGGATGAGGATTGACATTTTTCAGTCTTGTGGCCACTGCTGGGTCTTCCAGATTTGCAGGCATAATGAATGCAAACCTTCGATGGGATCATCATTTAGGGATTTGAATACCTCTGCAGTGCTTTTTAAGGCCCTCGTGACTTTGCACTCCATAATGTCTGGCTCTGGGTAACTACCCACACCATCATAGTAATATGATTCATTAAGGTATTTTTTATACAATTCATCTGTGTATTATTTCCATCTCACATTGAAATATATACATGTGGAACTTTTTCCTACCAGACTATAAATTACTTGAGGGAAGGAAACCATATTCAAACACTTCTGAAATAGGTAAATCTCTAAACTTTAATTTTTATACTTGTTTTTATTTCAGACCTTCTACAGACAAAACATAGCAAAAATACAACTGCACAGAACCTATTCTGATTTTCACCACAAGATGGAACCATCAGAATTCAGATCAGAAAAGATGACAAAAGATTAATAAAGCCAATGCTGTGAGAATTAGCATGATTTTTCAGTGTTAATCAAATATTGAATAGGAACTTATACATTGCTTGGGATAGAAGAAAGGACTCAAACTTTGCATACTTTAGGCCTTAGCTCCCTGTCCTAAAATGACAGCATAAGTGTTTTTCAGAGAATACATTTTTAGAAGACTGCTATGATTTTATATAAAGTATTTAAAGTACATAGTAATTATGTTTCAAAATATAGAACACACTTATTGCCAGTCTCACAGAAAGAATCATTGTACGTATTGTTTTTACTTTATATTTTATTATCCTGACATATAAAAATAGAAAAAAAATTAAAACTTGCTTGCACAATAGAAGCCTCGGTTATTACACATTTTGTTACCTTAGGAGAATTCAGGAAAGTGAAAAAAATGCCTCTTTCAAGTGATCGTGAATTGAAAGTCCTTTTATGACTTTAAAGAAGGCACTATTAAATTGAATGGCCTCATAAGGTGATATTAATAGGTTTTTTCTTTTAGCTTACTCATTGAACAAATATTTGTTTTCTATTAATTGCAAGGTGCTATTTTAAAAGAGCACAAATAAATAACTTATCATAGTAAAATCTTGACTCCTTGATCTACTATTTCTAGCTTACCATTCCTCAACTTTGTGTAATTCTCACTTTCTTTTTCTATATCAGAATTCCTCAAAATTAGTAGTAAAAGTCACAAAGATTCCACTTTTGCTGTATTAAAAATGCATGCTATTTGGAGGTGGGATCAAGATGATGGAGTAAAAAGACATGAAACTAACCACCCCCACAAACACATCAAAAATACATTTACATGTGGAGCAATTTTCACTGAACTGACTAGACACCTACAGAAAGACTCCTGTACAATTGAAGCTATAAGGAAAGTACAAAATAATCAGATAGGAAGGGAAGAAAAGCAATCGCATTGAAACAATGCCTCTTGGAAGGGACTCAGGAAAAGGGAGATCACGTGGGTGAACACTCACCTTGGAAAATTAGCAGTTTGAGGCACAGACTAGATGCCTTAGTCCTGGGTTTATATGTAGAGAAGATAAGCCTCTTGGCTGGTTGGAGGGCCACTGGGAAAAATAGAAGGGCTGTGGGAAGCCTGGACTCTATGTTTGAGGAGCACATGTGTGCTGGCTAGCTCCCAAGGCAGGGCAAGAGGAAGTCAGCCTTAGTAGCTACAGGGTTTCCTGTGACTCCTTTTCCATGAGTATCATCCCAAGCTAAGTGGAGATTCTGGCCCCACTCACTCCAGGTCACAGAGAACACTGGATCTGGTATGCCCATATCTGGGGAAAAGACTTGACTTTGGGACACAGAAGTAACCTAGTGTTGTGGTGGAGGCTGGATAGGGCTGTGGTGACAATTGATGGTGCTTACTCAAGGGGCACCTCAGAGGACTCCCAGATCTCTGATGGAAGCTGCTTTGCTACAACACATTCCCTGATATGTGCTGAGAGTCCACATGGGCCCTGCCTGCCCTGTGGAGTGATTCTACAACAAGATGGGAGCAATAGAGGCTGAGAACAGTGATCAACTGTGAGGATCAAGGGGGCTTGCCTTGAGGCAGTACAGAGAGATCTGCCTTAGCAGCTTCCACATTTCCTGTGACTATCTCACTAAGCTCACAGCCAAGCTGAGTGACTACTCTGGTCCCATCCACTCTCTGTCACAGTGCAGCCCTGGAATGCAGAGGGCAACCTGGTCCTGGGCTGTAACCTGGGTTAGGTGGCATTGACCATTGTTGGAGCTTACTCAAGCAGCACATCAGAAGCCACCAAAGTCTCTGCAGCAGTCACTCCACCACAACTTGTACTCAGAATTATGCTGAGAGTCCACATAAGTTCTTCCTGCCCTGCTGAGATTCCATAACAGAGAGGAGGTGGTGGAAGCTGGGGGAAGTGATCAGCTCTGAGGGGAGAAGGGTAATTGCACTCAGGACTGCATCTGAATGGAGCTCAGCACAGAGAGCACATCAGACCATTGTCTGAAGATGGGCCCCATTGCATTAGTACTCTCCCTCTGCCCCCTACTCCTGGGAAAGAATCCTGGTTCAGGGAGAGGGAAAAGTACACACTGAAAGGGATCAAAATCAGCTCATGCATGAATCTTAGAGCTTTTGCTCCAGCAACTTGAGATCAGACCCCACCACCAATAGGAGACCCTATTGAGCAGGGGGGAAGTTGGGTTTAATACCCAACTCTGTCTCAAGTCTCTCCATTCCAGCCCCATCTCATACCAAGCTGATAGCCACCAGCACACTCTAAAGAAAGTTGCAACTTCTATTCATGTCAAAACTGGTTCTCCCACCAAAGGCATTGGGCATATGCAATCTGCACAGAGATGCTCCCATACAAGAATACCCTTTCAAGAATGTAATAAATAACTCTTTCACATAAATTCAGAGGCATAAAAAGTTTAGCAAAATATAAAGGTAGAGGAACTATTTTCAATTGAAAAATCAAGAGAAAACCTGTGAACAAATAAATAATGAAATAGAAATTACCAGGAGAGGAATTAAAAATATTGCTAATAAAAATGTTAACTGAATTAGGGGAAATAATTGATGTCAACAATGAACAAATCACTGAGGATCTCAAAACTATAAACAAAACCCTAACCAGAACTAAAGAATTCAATAGCTAAAATTAAAAAAAAATACTACAAGGAATAAATAGAAGACTATGTGGTACAGAACAATGCATTTGTGGAGATAGAGTGGAAATCACTAATCTGAAAAGCAAGTTGAAAAACATTTAAAAATGAAAGCCAACTGAAGAAGTCTCTAAGATTATTTTAAGCATGTCAATATTCACATTGTAGAGGTCTCAGAAGGAAAAGAGAGATAGAAAGGAAGTGAAAATATATTTGAGGAAATTATACATGGAAGCATTCCAAATCTGAAGACGGGAACAGATATCTAGGCACAGGAAACACACTGGGTCCCAAAAAGATGAACTCAAGTGGATGCATCTGAACACATAATTAAAAGGGCAAAAGTTAAAATAAAAGAGAGAATAATAAAATATGCAATAGAAAAATGAAAAATCATATACAAGGGGATCCTTATAAGGCTGTTGGTTGATTTCTCTGCAGAAAATTTGCAGACCAGAAGGGTCTGCATGACGTATTCAAAATGCTGAAAGGGAAAAACATGCAACCTAGGATACTCAAAATAGCAAGTTTACCATTTAGAATAGAAGGAGAGATAAAGGACTTTTCAGCTAAGTAGAAACTCGAGAGTTCATTGATTAAGAAAACCTACCCTAACATAATGTTGAAAAATCTTTTCTAAGGGGAAGAGAAGCAAAAATCTATAGGAAGAGGAAAATCCCACTAGGAAAGACAAACATATAGTAAGGACTGAGGATCAAACATTCAAGTAAGCCAGTACAAAATAGTTATAGGAGCAACTATTAACTATAATAAACAGTGAAAGAATAAACATGAAGATGCAAAAGATGATGTTAAGGCACATAATGGAGAGAGTAAAAAATGTAGATCTTTTAAAATGTATTTGAAGTTAAATGATTACCAGTTTAAAACAAGTAGATATGGTTATAAGGCAACATATATGAACTCCATGGTAACTGCAAATCAAAAGCCTACAGTAGGTATACAAAAACCAAAAAGAAAGGAACTACAGAAAAGCACAAACCAAAAGGGAAGAAACAAATTGAACAACTACAAAACAATTGGAAATCAAGTAATAAAGTAGCAGTAAGAACGTATCTATTGATAATTAAATGTCAATTGACTAAATGTTCCAAGCAAAAGATGTACGGTGGCTGATTTGATTTAAAAAAAAAAAAACTCTTCCATATGCTGCCTACAAGGGACTTAATCTACAGACTGAAAGTGAGGGGATGGAAAAGGTATTTCATGCAAATGGAAACAACAAGAAAATGGATAGGAATACCTGGTCATGTCTTATCCTCATATTTCAAAGGTGATTGTGATCACTAATATAGCAATACGTCCTACAAACCATAGGTCACATCAGTCAGTAGACACATTTTTAAGGAATATACACAGGTTATAGAAGTCATTTATGTGTGTGCATGTGCTCAGTTGCTCATTCATGTCTGACTCTTTCTGACCCCATGGACTATGCCCGCCTGGCTCCTCTGTCTATGGAATTTTCCAGGCAAAGAATACTGGAACGGGTTACCATTTCCTACTCTAGGGGATCTTCCCAACCCAGGGATTAAACATGTGTCTCTAGTGTCTCCTACGTTGGTAAGCAGATTCTTTAACAGTGCACCACATAGGAAGCCCCAAAGTCATTTATGTTGGGGTCATTTGTGACAAATTGGCCCAACCACAGTTTTGGGAGGCTGTCATTAAACTGAAATTTGTATTTACTTTGATAGGCCAGAATTATGATGAAAATGAATAATTTTAAATCCTTGGAATGATATAGATATGGTTTGCATTAGACTCTTATTTTTGAAAAGGTTATTGGAGCCAGTACAAAAATGAAAGATGAGGTATTGGAGGTACCTTGTGAACTCCAGGAACTGTTGAGTTCTGCTAATTGAGGGCTTCTCAATCCAAGATCATTGAAATTTCCTTTAGTGTCATATTGAAATCTTGTTCAGCTAGGATGTGGTCTACGAACTCAATTTCAAAACTCTTTAACCTACTTTTATCAAGATTTGTGAAGAGGTGCTATAGCTGTTATGTCTTTAGACTTCCCAAGCCTATGGTTTTGTGAGAATCTATCTTCAGTGAATAAATAGGGATTTATGCAGGCAAATGATTAAAGCATAGTCTTGAAAAGTTTAAAAAATCCTGTTCTTGAGCAGTTAGAAGATAGTGGGAGTATTTCAAGCAACAAATAACATCAGTCTCTATTCAACTTCCATGAGGTAAGTTTGAAAATGATTTCATTTGCCCATTTTTACCATTTAGGCAAGGTGGTATACATTCCACATGTTCAGTCTTGTTACAATTGGCTTGTGAAGGTGATATAAAAAGTCAGGTATTAGTAAGAGCTCTGCAACAAACCATGTATCCATATATCCAGTTATTGCTGTAACCACAGAACAAAGTCTAATATGTTGTTAAGATTTCCTTTAATTTCTCCTAAAGGGTATTGGGAAAGGTTGGATCAAGTAGCACTATAGAATGTTATCCTTGGTAGTACACATTTCCAGAAGCCTCAATGAGATGTGATCATGATCTCATCTATTATATACCTATGTGGATGATGAAGTGTATGGTAGATTCTAGAAAAAGTGCCTAAATCATCCTTACCATCATTCTAAGGAGTCAAGAGCTGGCTTGTGGGTGTAGTTTCACAAAAGCATTGGAGCTGGACTGAGAAGTTATGGAAAACAGTGTGGAATTTCCTTAAAAAACTGCAAATAGACCTGCCATATGACCCAGCAATCCCACTGCTGGGCATATACACCGAGGAAACCAGAATTGAAAGAGCCACGTGTACCCCATTGTTCATCGCTTCATTGTTTACAATAGCCAGGACATGGAAGCAACCTAGATGCCCATCAACTGACGAATGGATCAGAAAGCTGTGGTACATATACACGATGGAATATCTCTGCAAATGGTGACTGCAGCCATGACATTAAAAGACACTTGCTCCTTGGGAGAAAAACTATGACAAACCTAGACAGTATATTATATGGAATTTAGAATGATGGTAACAATGATCCTATATCTGAGACAGCAAAGAGACACAGATATCAAGAACAGACTTTTGGACTCTGTGGGAGAAGAAAAGGGTGAGTTGATTTGAGAGAATAGCATTGAAATATGTATTTTATCATATGTGAAATAGATCACCTGTCCAGACTTGATGCATGAGACAGGGTGCTCAGGACTGGTGCCCTGGGATGACACTGAGGGATGGGATGGGGAGGGAGCTGGGAGGGGGGGTACAGAATGGGGGACACATGTACACCCATGGCAGATTCTTGTCAATGTATGGCAAAAACCACTACAATATTGTAAAGTAGTTAGCCTCCATTTAAAACAAATAAATTAATTTTAAAAAAGAGACATTACTTTACCAACAAAGGTCTGTCTAATCAAAGCTATGGTTTTTCCAGTAGTCATGTATGGATATGAGAGTTAAACTATAAAGAAAGCTGAACACCAAAGAATTGATGCTTTTGAACTGTGGTGTTGGAGAAGACTCTTCAGAGTTCTTTGGACTGTAAGGAGATACCACCAGTCCATCCTAAAGGAAATCAGTTCTGAATATTCCTTGGAAGGACTGATGCTGAAGCTGAAATTCCAATAATTTGGCCATTGGATGTGAAGAACTGACTCATTTGAAAAGACCCTGATGCTGGGAAATACTGAAGGTGGGAGAAGGGGACGACAGAGGATAAGATGGTTGGATAGCATCCCTGACTCAATGGACATGAGTTTGCCTAAACTCCTGAAGTTGATGATGGACAGGGAGGCCTGGTGTGCTGCAGTCTATGGGATTGCAAAGAGTCAGACATGATTGAGCCACTGAACTGAGCTGATTAATTAGTCATCACTAATGATACACATACATTTTCATTCATGAAATGTTTATTTCTGGCATAGTGACAGAATTTTGGCTCTCTTTAATATGCTAGGTTCCTATTTTTCTGGGAACAATTTCTGAGTCAGCATTTCATTTGGTCAGAAAACATTCTTGAACTATTTTTTGTGGCTTTCCTTTCTGAAACTGCTGGAGAAAAGCCAGCACCAGCTGGATGTGGAAGAAGAAAGAGGACAAAACTGTGTAGCTTTTTGAACTAATGATCAGAATTGGGGTCTACCTACTTTGGCTAGTAAGCATAATACATTAACTTTTTTACAATTATCTTTCTTTCTCCTGGTTACTTGAAAAACTAAAGATATTGATATTTTATATTCAATTATTTTCTTTTACCACCTAAACTAATGAACACATTTATATTTATTAATTTTTATTAAATTAGTTTGATTTTATTATTTGGCAACTCTCTCTGTATAGTATGATTTTAGATTCCTACATTTCTCATTATCTTAAGCTATTTATTTATTTTAATCTCAGGTCAGCACTATGTTTTACCCCTTATATTCTTGGGAACCCACACTTGAAAGTCTTATAACTAAGTGCATAGTTGTTACACTTATCTACTTCTTGGCTCTATGACAACTGTGTTCTATAATTTGCTACTTTAATTCTCTCACCCAGTTATTTTAATGAAACATATTAGAAGTTTCTATTATTCCATTTATATTACCTTCACTCTTCTTTCCCCTCCCTGTGCCCTCTATATCTACATCTCTACTTGTCTTACTCAGATTTAATATAGACCATTTTTGTTAGGAAAAAAAATGTCATGTTGATGGTGCAGCATATGTAGTAAGCCCTGCTTTCAACCTCTGTCAAGTTTTAAAGATGCAGCAATAATTTAACTGTCTTAGTCTAACTACTAGTTTGAGTATCCATGCCTAGTTTTATAGGTTACAGAGAAAAGAACTAATAGAAATGATTTACCATGAAGCTCTTTTAGTAATGAAAAAGGGAATATTAGTTATTTCATGCTTAGAAGTTCTAAATTATTGCCTTTTACAAGTAAATAGTCAAGGTAAGCCTAAGGCATACACACTTGGCTCTTGGTAGATCATATATCATTATTTAAAAAATGTTTTCAGAAAACCAGAACTATCTATTGCAGTTTTATATTATATACTGTGAAAAGTGCTTCATGTGGGTTGGCCTCTCTCTCTTTCTCATATTATCTCTCCTTTTCCTTTTCTTTATTCTTTCTTCCCTCCCTTCTTTTCTTATTTTGTCTCCCACCCTCCCTTGCTTCATTTTTTGCGTCTTTCTTTTTAAATTAAAAATATCTGTTAGGAAAGTTTTAGTTTATTTTTCTTCATTTAATTGTGCTGCAATTTATTCCTTGCCACTATATTGAAGTTCTTCTACAGCATTTCATAAATTCCTGTTTACATGTGTCATACTTACATTAACCTGTAATGTAAAGAAGAGATTAGTGGTTCCTGAATAATGACTGAGAGTTAAGGAGACTCTCATAAGCAATCGTTTGTCCAAGATTATTGGTTTTATGGAGTAGTTTTTGAGTAATAATTCAAGCTTAAGCAGTCAAACAATAAATACATATTGAATCACTACTATGCGACTAGAAGGCAATATAATAGTGAGAACACAAAACTATAAATGGAAATTATAGGTCTAGTCCTACTTTGATTACTACATGATCTTAGGTAAGTTAACTTAGTGGCTTGATATCTACTTTATGATTCTGTGAATTAATATAAAACCCTGCAACTTCTTCCCTCTCCCATCCCAGCCGCTCGGTTTTCTGGGTGTGCAACTGGGCGTGCCTTGTCAGAGATCTGATCTCTGGCGGCATCCGTCCAGAATCCCAAGAAGTCTTGGTTAGCAACGATGTCTGCCCCGCAGTTTGGTAGAGAATGCCTCTCTGGGGCCACGATTGCACCGGCGGCTCTCTGGCGGGGATGGGCCGGTCTGCAGGCTGCAGCTGACCAGCTCCGTGCAGCCCTTTGTTCTGTGCTCTGGCCTGGTGGCAGCTTTTTGTGGGAAAGCTATTCTGTAGTCTAGGTTGTTGTCTCAGGCTAGTTCCCTAGGGTTGCCCTCAGGCATTCAGTCCCAGTCCTCACCTAGAGCGGAGCAGCCCGCCTCTCCCTGAGCAGCCCCTGCTTGCTAGTGGGGGATGGGGCGTCTGGGCCGCCCCTCCGCTGGGGCTTGCAGTTAGGCAGGTAATCTATGGGGTTTAATTATTTATCTACTTTTGCTCCTGATTATTTTGCCCTCTGAGACTCGCCATAAATCTGCTGGGGAGAATGTTTCCTGGTGTTCGGAAACCTCTCTCTTTCTTAAGACTCCCTGCCCGGGACAGATCTCCATCCCTACCTCTTTCGGCTCTCTTTTTACTTTTTATATTTAACTGCCATATGACCCAGCAATCCCACTGCTGGGCATACACACCAAGGAAACCATAACTGAAAGAGACATGTGTACCCCAATGTTCATCGCTGCACTGTTTACAATAGCAAGGACATGGAAGCAACCTAGATGTATATCCACAGACGAATGGATAAGAAAGCTATGGTGCTTTTATTTCCAGTATTCTGGGAGGTGGGTCATGGAGTATCCCGCTTTGGGTTATAGCAGAGAGTGTTTTGCCTATGTTATCCTCTAGGAGTTTTATA
>ML663483.1:3458365-3468398 GCA_007570785.1 Antilocapra americana | reverse complement strand
AATTTGGAAAACTTGGCAGTGGCCACAGGACTGGGAAAGGTAAGTTTTCATTCCAATCCCTAAAGGCAAAGAATGTTCAAGCTACATTACAACTGTGGACATTTCACATGCTAGTAAGATTTTTATCAAATCCTTCAGCTATGTTTCAGCAGTATATGTGTGACTTGAGAACCTACAGATGTACAAATTGGATTTCAAAGAAGCAGAAGAATCAGAGATCAAATTGCTAATATTCATTGGCTCATGGCAAAGACAAAGGAATTCCAGAAAAAACATCTACTTCTGCTTCATTGACTATGCTAAAGACTGTGTGGGTCGAAACACTTGTTGAAAATTCTTAAAGATACATGAATATTAGACAACTTTACCTGTCTCCTGAGAAACATATCTGTGTGTCAAGAAGGAACAGTTATAACTGGACATGGAACAACTGAATGGTTCAAATTTGGGAAAGGGAGTAGGACAGGATTGCATATAGCCACCCTGCTTATTTAACTTATATTCAGAGTACATCATATGAAATGCCAGGCTGGACGAACCACAGGCTGGAATCAAGACTGCCAGAAGAAATATCAACAACCTCAGAGATGCAGATGATACTACTCTAATGGCAGAAAGTGAAGAGGAAATAGTCTCTTGATGTGGGTGAAAGAGGAGAGTGAAAAAGTTGGCTTAAAACTAAACACTCAAAATACTAAGATCATGGCATCCAGCCCCATCACTTCATGGCAAATAGAAGGGGTAAAAGTGGAAGCAATGATTTATTTCCTTGTGTTCTAAAATCACAGATGGTGACTGCAGCCACGAAATTAAAGCATTCTTGCTCCTTAGAAGAAAATCTGTGACATCCAAGACAACATATTAAAAAGGAGAGACATCATTTTGCTGACGAAAGTCCATATAGCCAAAGCTATGGATTTTCCAATAGTCATGTACAGATGTGAGAGTTGGACCATACAGGAAGCTGAGTGCCAAAGAATTGATGCTTTCAAGCTGTGGTGCTGGAGAAAACTCTTGAAAATTCCTTGAAATGCAAGGAGATCAAACCACTCAGTCCTAAAGGAAATCAACCCTGAGTATTCATTGGAAGGACTGATGCTGAAACTGAAACTTCAATATTTTGGCCACCTGATTTGAAGAGCTGACTCATTGGAAAAGACCCTAATGCTTGGAAAGATTGAATGTCAAAGGAGAAGAGGGTGATAAAAGATGAGATGGTTAGATATGATCACTGACTCAGTGGGCAGAAATCTAAGCAAACTCAGATATAGTGAAGGACAGGGCAGTCTGGCATCCTGCAGTCTATAGGGTCACAAAGAATCAGATATAACTTATTGAATGAACGACAACACCAAAGTTAACTGTTAAGAATTTGACTTTGAAAGCAAACATAGTCTTTGACTTCTAAAACTGGAGAGAAGTCATATATATATATAATTATTTATATACTTCCTGTATACACTCCTCATTTCCTTATTTTAGTTATCAAGTATCTGCCAACAATACAATTTATTTTTGTAAAAGCTAATGGGCATTCCTGTCAACAGCATAAGAAGGTGCCCTTTTCTCCACACCCTGTCCAGCATTTATTGTTTGTAGAGTTTTTGATGATGGACATTCTGACCAAGTGTGAGATGATACCTCATTGTAGTTTTGATTTGCATTTCTCTAATAATTTATGATGTTGAGGATTTTTTCATGTGTTTATTAGCCACCTGTATGTCTTTGGGAAAAAAAAGGCTGTTTAGGTCTTTTGCCCCCTTTTTGATTGGGTTTTTCTTTTTTCTAGTATTGAGCTGGAAGGGCTGCTTGTATATTTTGGAGAATAATTCTTTGTCAGTTGTTTCATTGCTATTTTTTTCTCCCATTCTGAGGGTTAACTTTTCACCTTACTTATGATTTTCTTCATTGTCCAAAAGATTTTAAGTTTAATTAGGCCCCATTTGTTCATTTTTGTTTTTATTTCCATTACTCTAGGAGGTGGGTCATAGAGGATCTTGCTGTGGTTTATGTCATAGAGTGTTCTGCCTGTTTTCCTCTAAGAGTTTTATAGTTTCACGTGTGAAGTTTAGGTTATTAACCCATTCTGAGTTTATTTTTGTGTATGATGTTCAGAAGTATTCTAATTTTATTATTTTGCACATAGTTGTTGTAGTTCAGTTGCTCAGTCATGTCTGACTCTTTGTGACCCCCATGGGCACACCAGCTTCACACCAGGCTTCCCTGTCCTTCACTAAGGACAAGCTTGGTCAAACTCATGTCCATTAAATCAGTGATGCCATCCAACCATTTCTTTAGGATTGGGATGAAAACTGACCTATTCCAATCCCGTGGTCACTGCTGAGTTTTCCAAATTTGTTGGCATATGAGTGCAGCACTTTAACAGCATCATATTTTATGGTTTGAAATAGCTCAGCTGGAATTCTATCACTCCTAGAAGTGTTAAGGAACACTTCTATAGGAACACTCTATGAACACTTCCTTTGTTCATAGAGAATCATCCTAAGGACCGCTTTGCTTCACACTTCAAGATGTTTGGCTCTAGGTGAGTGATCATACCATCATGGTTATCCAGGACATGGCCTTTTTTTTTGTATAGTTCTTCTGTATATTCTTGCCACCTCTTCTTAGTCTCTTCTTCTCCTTTAAGGTCCTTTATTGTGCCCATCTTTGCATGAAAATTTTCCTTGCAATCTCTAATTTTCTTGAAGAGATCTCTAGTCTTTCCCATTATATTGCTTTCCTCTATTTCTTTGCATTGTTCACTTGTTTCTCCTTGCTGTTCTTTGAAACTCTGCATTCAGATGGATATATCTTCCCTTTTCTCCATTGCCTTTTGCTTCTCTTATTTTCTCTATTTTTTGAAAGGCCTACTCAGACAAATATTTTGCCTTTTACATTTCTTTTTCTTATTGATAGTTTTGATCACTGCCTCCTGTACAATGTTATAAGCCTCCATCCATAGTTCTTCAGGCACTCTGTCTATCAGATCTAATCCGTTGAATTTGTTTGTCACTTCCACTGTATAATTGTTAGGGATTTCATTTAGGTCATACCTGAATGGCCTATTGATTTTCCCTGCTTTCTTCAATTTAAGTCTGAATTTTGCAATAAGTAGTTCTTGATCTGAACCACAGTCAATTCCCTATCTTGTTTTTGCTTATTGGATAGGGCTTTTCCATCTTTGGTTGCAAAGGATATAATCAGCCTGATTTCCATATTAGTTTTACACTTAACTGATCAGTTTTCCCAGCAGCACTTGTTTAAGAGGTTCTTTTCACTGTTGTATATTTTTTGTCTCCTTTTTAAAAGATAAATTGTCCATGGGTGCATGAATTTATCTCCAGGCTTTATATCTTGTTCCATTGATCTATATTTCTTTTTTTGTGTCTGTTTCATAGTATCTTAATGACTGTAGCTTTGTAGTATAGTCTGATCTCAGGAAGGTTGATACAACCACTATGAAGAACAGTATGGAGATTCCTTATAACCTAGTAATAAATCTATCCAATGACCCAGCAATCCCACTACTGGGCATACACCCTGAGGAATTCAGAATTGAAAATGACACATGTAACCCAATGTTCACTGCAGCACTAGTTACAACAACTAGGACATGGAAGCAATCTAGATGTCCATCGGGAGGTGGATGGATAAGGAAGTTGTTGTACATATACACATTGGAATATTACTCAGCTATAAAAAGGAACACATAAGTCAGTTCTAATGAGATGGATAATCCTAGAGCCTATTACACAGAGTGACGTAAGTCAGAAAGAGAAAGACAAATATCATATGTTAATGCGTAGATATGAAATCTAGAAAGATAGTGCTCACTATTCTTTGTGAAGGGCAGCAAAGCAGGTACAGACATAAAAACAGATTTTTAGACACATGGAAGAAAGTGAGGGTGGGATAATTTGAGAGAATAGCATTGAAACATACATTGCCATATGTAAAATAGATAGCCAGTGGGAGTTTGATGTATGACACAGGAAACCCAAAGCCAGTGCTCTGCGACAACCTAGAGAGATGGCTCAGGGAAGGTGGGAAGGGTTTCAGGAGGGAGAAGTCACATGTATGCCTATGTCCAGTTCACACTAATGTGTGACAGAGGACATCACACTATTATAAGTTAATCATCCTTCAATTAAAATAAATTTTAAAAAGGTAATGGGCAACTTTTATAGGACAACATGTTCACCTACACAAGATTCTAGTTCATAGTTGATTTATGAATCTCTCTGCTACTAAGCAAATTAGCTTTATACAAGGTTACTTAAATATTTAAGACACTCTTGAGACTGAATATGGTTAGTCTTCATTCAAAGAAAATGTTCATTGAAGTTTTTTCCTTTTAGTGCTGATAGTGATTATTGCCTCAAAACCTGTGAAGGCTCATCCCAATTTGCTTTCTTGTTAACCTGAAACTATTACAACATTGCTAATTGGATATACCACAATACAAAATATTTCTGGAGTTAAAAATATCATGAAAATTCTTTTTAAATATTTGGATTTTCTTTTCTTTGTGTGGCTTTCCCAGATGCCTTCACTCAGTTAAAGAATAATGCTTTTAGCCACCCAGTCTGAAGAATTTGAAAATGGGTTGCATTATTTTATTTTTTACAAGGTATCTGGCATCAGGCTAAGTAGAAAGCCATACAAAGCAGTTCGCAAAGTCTGTCTTCTTGAGACAGTCTCTCCAGGTCCCTACTCTTGCCATTTCTATCCTTGCCACTTGTTCATATCCCTCACATTTCTTGGTTCTCTGAGCTCTTATAACATTATTTGAAACATACATCACATTTTGTCTGTGTGTTAGAGAAATAACCCTAGCTGGGATTCATTTCCTTAATATTATGAAAAACTAGATCTTAATGTAGCATTCTATTCTCCATAAAACATCACAGAGGGCTTAGCAAATAGTATATTCAAAGATCTATATTTATAAGGCTTTTAGAAGAAAACATAGGCAGTTTCCTCTGATATAAATCACAGCAGGATACTCTTTGGCCTATTTCCTAGAGTAATGAAAATAAAAACAAACATAAACAAATAGGATCCAATGAAACTTAAAAGCTTTTGCATAGCAAAATATAATCATGTTCTTGCAATGTTATTTTTTAATATATTTTTTCTTTTCACCATGCTGTGCAGCATGTGGGATCTTAGCTCCATGACCAGGGATTGAACCTGAGCCCACTATGTTGGAAGCATAGAGTATTAACCACTGGACTTGCAGGGAGGTTCCTGCAATGTCTTACTGTGAAAAAAAAAAAAAATTGGCATCCGAAGTGACTCTCTAGTAAAGGAGAAAAGTTATTGCTCTTCTTAATGATGCAGTATCACATAAATAGCTTGCAGCCCAAACCAAATATCACTGGATTGTTCTATGTGAAAATTACTGAAATACTAAAGTCTTGGTTTTCAGCAAATTTGGAGATCGGCTGAAATTTTCTCGCGTAATATCATTTGTTTTCTATTTCATTTTTCTTTCCAGAGAGGCTTCCATTTCTGCAGTTCCTGACTATTCAATGTTATTCATGCAGCATTATTGAAAACATATTGCTTGCTAAATCTCTGATATATTTATCCATCCATGGATTATGGGTAAATGTTGAAGCACTATCACTTCCATGAGTATTTGTACTATAAAGAGACCAAATGAATACATTTCTTTTTTTGTATTAAAAAATAAGTTTATTGATATCCGGTCACCACTGGGGAGAACAGAGGGGGTTAAGCTCTGGAGGTCAGAGAACTGCAGTGGGAGGCAGAAGGCTAAACCTCCATCTCCCCATTGAGAGCTCCACCCCTTCTTTCCTAGGGTACAAACTGCAGTCTCCTCTTCATCCTGATTTGTCTTGCAGCGCCCACCATCTCCAAAGTCTGGACTAGGGAGGTGGGTTAGTTCTCTTCAATTCAAGGCCAGGAGTTGTTAGGGGTGGGGGCAGGGGTGGGGGGTAGTGCAGGTTTCCCTCTGCAACCAACCATATTATTATGTTACATAATAAATAACAAAATCTATGGCTTAGAAGTCGGGGTTGGGGGAAGCAGCCAGGCAGACAGCGCTGTACTGGAGAAAGGGCTGAGGGGCCCCATCCAGGAGGCCTCCCCGCCCCAGAATCAGGCACTAACTAGTACATGGGGTGGGGTGCTCGTGCCCCTGCAGCAGGGAGCCGGGGTGCAGGTGGGAAGGGAAGGTGCATTGCCCTCCTCCACAGGGCTAAGGCTGGGGAGGAGGTGCAGGCAATAGATGTGTAGACAAGCTCGAACCCCATGGCAGATTTCAGGGAGATTTCCATCGCCCCCTCCTCTTCTGTGTAGAGAAACTTTTCTTCCTTTTGTGTGGGGGAGTCATGGGGTGGGAGTGGGCAGGAGGTGGCCAGGGGGCCCCCTCCTCGCTCCTCAGGGCAATGATCACCCCCCTGGCTGCCACCACAGCCCCATCCACCACAGCTGCCACCACGGACACCGGCTCTGGGGTGACTTCCACCTTGGGGGAGGGTGGGGGCAAGATGGGCCTGGGGGGCGGGGGTGGGGTGGGGGCAGAGGTGGGAGCAGTGTGTCAGCGGGGTTTCCCGGCAGAAGGGGCAGCAGGACACTGAGGGCCTCGCTCAATTTGGTCAGTCCCTGGCGCAGGGTGCCCGCCAGATCCCGGATGGCATTGGCAGTCTCCTGCTGAGCCCGCAGGAAGTCTAGGGAGGGGTCTGGGGCCGAGGGTGGAGGCAGTGGAGGGGTTGGGGGTCTGGGGGGTGAGGATGCCACTTGGGCTTGCTGTGGTGGCTGGGGGGGCGGGGGGGTGGCGACGGTGGTGGAGGGGCTGAGGGTGGTGGAGACAAGGCCAGGCGGGGCAGCTGGACAGTCTGCAGGGCTGGAGGGAGCGAGGACTCACGCTCCTTGGATGGCTGGCAGCCCCCTTCCTGGGGATTGCAGGAGGCTCTGGCCCAAGACTCTAGGCTGCTGGAGCCCCCCTTGCTGTGGGCTGGGGTGTCCGCGCGTCGATCCTCCCTGTGATCCTCAGACAGCACATAGCGTTGGGCGCAGGCGCTCGGGGCAGGCGGCTGTGAGGAGGCAGCCGCGGGGGGCTGCTAGGCCCCTGAACTAGCTCCTGACCCCGCCACACCCGGTCCCAGGATGGCAAAAATGGTCTCCTCCTCAGCGGAGAAAGCGTCCTCGGCGGCAGGCCCGGCGCCCTGTGTGGAGTGCGGCACGCGGGCCAGTTTCTCTTTGGTGCGGCGCTTGAAGTCATTCCAGCGCTTCTGTACCTCCTGGCCCGTGCGCTTCCAGCTGGCGATACCCTTGATCTTGGCGGCGATGCCGTCCCCGCCGCCGCTCCGCCATGCTCACCCGACGGCTCTGAGCGCCGTAGAGCTGCGGGTAGTGGGCGCACACCTCGAGGATCAGGATCTGCTTCTCTTCGAATGAGAAGTGCGGCTTGCGCAGCCGGGTGGTCTTTTCTGCTTCCCCCGCCACCGCTGAGGCCATGGCGCCCCCCGACGCCTTAGTCCGGCTGCCTGGCGCATGGGGGTCGCCGGCGCGGCGCCCCTGCAGTCCCCGCCTGCACGTCGGTCAAGGCTCTGGCTTCTTCGGCCTCTTCTCTCCCCCTGCCGGCTCTCTCCCTCCCCTTCTGCCCCCCCTCCCCGGCCGCCTTTATAGCCAAAATATAGACCCAATAGTGCTCCAATTGACTCTGATATCAAGGGCAGATCAGTTGATAAAAATCTTGGATTGTCCTTCTGCGGAAGTGGGGTCTTTGTTTGATCAGAACAAGCAGGAGGGATAAGGCAACTTGCAGGAGTGCAGGGAACTTGGCCCCCTCCCCACCTTGAGCGATAGAAGTTAGAAGGGGAATTTTTAATGTTAAGAGAGGTTTTTTGTGTGTGTAATTACCCCAGGCTTCTGAATATAGGAGAAAGTCTTAGACCAAAGGAAACCTCAGAAAAATTTTCCTTGTCTCTGACAATAGATATAAAATGTGGATAAGCAAGGACAGATAGGGGTTATCTAGGAAATCTGATGGAGAGCAGGACAGAGAGGGATGGGGGAGAGGGAGGCAACAGAAATCTGGATTCTGTCTAAGGGCTATGAAGGACTGAATGTGAGGAATCTCTGAGTCCTTTCCCTGTTTTTGACAAAAGAGATCAAGTTGAAGGATTTTGCTAGAATCTGTGTGCCATTCAGAGGCCATTTTTTTGGTCCCCCAGTTTGTATATGTATGGAGGTCATGAAGCAGCAGTTAGAACTGGACATGGAACAACAAACTGCTTCCAAATTGCTAAAGGAGTACGTCAAGGTTGTATATTGTTACCCTGCTTATTTAACTTATATGCAGAGTATATTACAATAAATGCTGGTCTGGATGAAGCACAAGCTGGAATGAAGATTGCCAGGAGAAATATCAATAACCTCATATATGCATATGAAACCACCCTTAAGGCAGAAAAGGAAGAAGAACTAAAGAGCCTCTTGATGAAAGTGAAAAAGGAGAGTGAAAAAGTTGGCTTAAAGCTCAACATTCAGAAAACTAAGATCATGGCATCCAGTCACATCACTTCATGGCAAATATATGGGGAAACAATGGAAACAGTGACAGGCTTTATTTTTTCAGACTCCAAAAACACTGTAGATGGTGACTGCAACCATGAAATTAAAAGACGTTTGCTCCTTGGAGGAAAAGCTATGACCAACCTAGACAGCATACTAAAAAGCATGGCGGATTCATGTCAATGTATGGCAAAACCAACGTAATAATGTAAAGAAAAAATAATAAATAAATAAATAAAAAGCAGAGACATTACTTTGCTAACAAAGTTCCATCTAATCAAAGCTATGGTTTTTACAGTAGTCATGTATGTATATGAGAGTTGGACTATAAAGAAAGCTGAGTGCCAAGGAATTGATGTTTTTTTTTTTTAACTGTAGTGTTGGAGAAGAGTCTTGAGAGTCTCTTGGCCTGCAAGGAGATCCAACCAGTCCATCCTAAAGGAAATCAGTACTGAATGTTCATTGGAAGGACTGATGCTGAAGCTGAAGTTCCAATAATTTGGCCACCTGATGTGAAGAACTGACTCATTGGCAAAAACCCTGACAGTGGGAAAGATTGAACGCAAGAGGAGAAGGGGATGACAGAGGATGAGGTGGTTGGATGGCATCACCGACTCAATGGACATACATGTGTTTGAGTAAGCTCCAGAAGTTGGTGATGGACTGGGAAGCCCAGAGTGCTGCAGTCCATGGGGTCGCAAAGAGTTGGACACAAGTGAGCGACTGAACTGAGCGGAGTTTGTATTGGGGCCAGGCCTTTTGAGCATTTTAGGGTCAATTTTTTTTCAATTCCTGAGATGTAACCAAGGGGTGAGTCTGAGAGAGGCTCCTGCAATGTGCCTGAACACACTCTTCACCTACATGCCATAGAATGGGGGTTCTGAGAGTCATTGGCTGAAAGAAAAGTTTCCCTTTTGTCCCAGTGGTCTCTCCATGTAACTAATGGCACAAAATGCCTGATTGTCCCAATAGTCACATCTGACAGTGAGAGGTGACACCCCTGTAAACCAGGCAGCTAAGGCATCATGTGATCCCGGCAGAGACAGAGATTCCTGGGAGCAACTGGGTAATTTGGTGATTCCCTGAAACATGGTAAAGTACTCTTGGGATTGAAGCAAAAATTGCTAGGCAGTCAGTGTAGGGCTATGAGACCTTGCTCTTGCTTTCAAGAAACATCTCATTCCAGTAACTTGAAACTATGCCCTTTGTCCCAAATTCCTTGAATGTGTCCTTGGTCTGATAAATTGTCATCACTGAGATTCAGAAAGGGAAGTAATTAATTTCTGTTCCATATGCCTGAGAAAAAAGCAACTGATAATCATTAATCTTTAGCCCATACATCTGGTCCATTGTAATCTGGCCAGGGGGGCATGAAAAAGGGTGGCAAATTAATCTGAGGCTTAAGAGAAGCCATAAAGATGTTAAGTTAAACATCTTGACCTTTGAAATTGATTGGTTAGAAATTACATATTTTAAGGACAGT
>ML663483.1:3417810-3448398 GCA_007570785.1 Antilocapra americana | reverse complement strand
GGAGATTAATTGTTCACCTCAAATGTAGGAAGAACTTAGTTACTTGCTTCCAAAGAATAAAAGATTAAAAAGAGAATAATAATTTCACAGAGGGGAAACCTGAGAGACAATTGCAAAAAGATGATCAATGTTAACAATACAAGGATTATATTTGCATGGTATTGTTCCCCAAATTTCATAATCCTAATACAATTATGAGAAAAAGTCAAACATGAAAAAAGAATATTCTACAAAGTAGTTTCAAAATTGTCAAGTAATTATAAATAACTAAATACAGAGAATATATCATAGATTAAAGAAAACTAAGTACAGCCTTGTCTAACTCTGAAAATAAGCCACGCCGAGTGGGGCCACCCAAGAAGGATGGGTCATGGTGGAGAAGGTCTGACAGAATGTGATCCACTGGAGAAGGGAATGACAAACCACTTCACTATTCTTGCCTTGAGAACTCCATGAACAGTATGAAAAGGCAAAAAGATAGAACGCTGAAAGATGAACTTCCCAGGTCAGTAGGTGTCTAATATGCTACTGAAGATCAGTGGAGAAATAACTCCAGAAAGAATGAAAGGATGGAGCCAAACCAATAACAACACCCAATTGTGGATGAGACTGGTGATAGAAACAAGGCTCGATTCTGCAAAGAGCAATATTGCATAGGAAGCTGAAGTGTTAGGTTCATGAATCAAGGCAAACTGGAAGTGTCAAATAGGAGATGGCAAGAGTGAACATCTGCATTCTAGGAATCAGCAAATTTAGATGAACTGGAATGGGTGAATTTAACTCAGATGACCGTTCTATATACTGCTGTGGGCAGGAAACCCTTAGAAGAAATGGAGTAATCATCATAGTCAACAAAAGAGTCCAAAATGCAATACTTGGATGCAATCTCAAAAACGACAGAATGATCTCTGATCATTTCCAAGTCAAACCATTCAATATCACAGTAATGCAAGTCTATGCCCTGACCAGTAACGCTGAAGAAGCTGAAGTTGAACGGATCTATGAAGACTAACAAGACCTTCTAGGACTAACACCTCAAAAAGATGTCCTTTTCACTATAGGGGGCTGGAATGCAAAAGTAGGAAGTCAAGAAACACCTGGAGTAACAGGTAAACCTGGCCTTTGAGTACAAAATGAAGCAGGGAAAAGGCTAATAGAGTTCTGCCAAGAGAACCCCATGAAGAGTATGAAAAGGCAAAAAGATGGGACACTGAAAGATGAACTCCCCAGTTTGGTAGGTGCCCAACATGCTACTGGAGATCAGTGGAGAAATAACTCCAGAAAGAATGAAAGGATGGAGCCAAACCAAAAACAACACCAAGTTGTGAATGAGACTGGTGATGGAAGCAGGATTTGATGCTGTAAAGAGCAATATTGCATAGGAACCTGGGCTGTTAGGTCCATGAAGCAGGGCAAATTGGAAGTGGTCAAACAGGATATGACAAGAGTGAACATTGACATTCTAGGAATCAGCGAACTAAGATGGACTGGAATGGGTGAATTTAAATCAGGTGACCATTATATCTACTACTGTGGGCAGGAGTCCCTTAGAAGAAATGGAGTAGCCATCATGGTCAACAAAAGAGTCCGAAATACAGTACTTAGATGCAATCTCAAAAACAACAGAATGATTTTTGTTCATTTCCGAGGCAAACCATTCAATATCAAGGTAATTCATGTCTATGTCTTGACCAGTAGTGCTGAAGAAACTGAAGATGAACAGTTCTATGAAGACCTACAAGACCTTCTAGAACTAACACCCCCAAAAAGATGTCCTTTTCATTATAGGGGATGGCAATGCAAAAATAGGAAGTCAAGAAACACCTGGTGTAACAGGCAAACATGGCCTTGGAGTACAGAATGAAGCAGGACAAAGGCTAATAGAGTTCTGCCAAGAGAACACACTGGTCATAGCAAACACCCTCTTCCAACAACACAAGAGAAGACTACACCCATGAACATCACCAGATGGTCGACACCGAAATCAGATTGATTATATGCTTTGCAGTAAAGATGGGGAAGCTCTATACAGTCAGCAAAAACAAGATTGGGAGCTGACTGTGGCTCAGATCATGAACTCCTTATTGCCAAATTCAGATTGAAATTGAAGAAAGTGGAGAAGATCACTAGATCATTCAGGTATGACCTAAATCAAAGCCCTTATGACTATACAGTGGAAGTGAAAAATAGATTTAAGGGACTAGATCTGATAGACAAAATACCTGATGAACTATGGATGTAGGTTCATTACATTGTACAGGAGATAGGAATCAAGACCATCCCCAAGAAAAAGTAATACAAAAAAGCAAAATAGCTGTCTGAAGAGGCCTTACAAATAGATGTGAAAAGATGGGAAGTGAAAAGCAAAAGAGAAAAGGAAACATATATTCATTTGAATGTAGAATTCCAAAGAATAGCAAGGCAGGATGACCCAGAGAGAGGGAATCAGGAGGGAGGAGGGAGGGGAGTTCTGGAAGGGGAACATATGTATACCCATGGCAGACTCATGTCAATGTATGGCAAAACCAACACAATAAAGTAAAGAAAATTTAAAAAAAAGAAAGTCTTCCTCAGTGAACAGAGCAAAGAAATAGAGAAAAACAATAGAATGAGAAAGACTAGAGATCTCTTCAAGACAATTAGAGATACCAAGGGGAAATTTCATGAAAAGATGGGCTCAATAAAGGACAGAAATGGTATGGACCTTACAGAAGCAGAAGATATTAAGAAGCAGTGGCAAGAATACATAGAAGAACTATACAAAAAAGATCTTCATGACCAAGATAATCACGATGGTGTGACCATTCACTTAGAGCAAGACATCCTGGAATGTGAAATCAAGTGGGCCTTAGGAAGCATCACTATGAACAAAGCAAGTGGAGGTGATGGAATTCCAGTTGAGCTAATTAAAATCCTAAAAGATGATTCTGTGAAAGTGCTTAACTCAATATTTCAGCACATTTGGAAAACTTAGCAGTGGCCACAGGACTGGAAAATTCAGTTTTCATTCTAATCTCAAAGCAAGACAATGCCAAAGAATGATCGAACTATAGCACAACTGCACTCATCACACACAGTAGTAAAGAAATTTTCAAAATTCTCCAAGCCAGGCTTCAGCAACATGCGAACTGTAAACTCCAGATGTTCAGGCTGGTTTTAGAAAAGTCGAAGTAGCCAGAGATCAAATTGCCAACATCGGCTGGATCATTGAAAAAACAAGAGAGTGCCAGAAAAACATAATTTCTGGAAACAACTGAGCAACTGAACTGAACTGAAATACATTTGAAATACGAAACAACTTGGGAAATAGTCTGAATTGTATCCTCACTTCAGTTCAGTTCAGTCGTCATGATGTGATGCAACCTGATGTCATGATCATTGCTGAATGTTGAGCTTGAAACCAACTTTTTCACACTCCTGTTTGACTTTCATCATGAGGCTCTTTAGTTCTTCTTCACTTTCTACCATAAGGGTGGTGTCATGTGCATATCTGAGGTTATTGATATTTCTCCCAGCAATATTGATTCCAGCTTGTGCTTCCTCCGGCCTAGTGTTTCTCATGATGTACTCTGCATATAAGTTACATAAACACCGTGACAACATACAGCCTTGACGTACTCATTTTCCTATCTGGAATCAGTCTATTGTTCCATGTCCAGTTCTAACTGTTGTTTCCCGGCCTGCATATAGGTTTCTCAAGTGACAGGTCAGGTCTTCTAGTATCCCATCTCTTGAAGAATTTTCCACAGTTTATAGTGATCCATACAGTAAAAGGCTTTGGCATAGTCAATAAAGCAGAAATAGATGCTTTTTTCTGGAACTCTCTTGCTTTTTCAATGATCGGATGGATGTTGGAGATTTGATTTCTGTTTCCATTGCCTTTTATAAATCCAGCTTGAATGTCTGCAAGTTCACAGTTCATGTATTGCTGAAGCCTGGCTTGGAGAATTATGAGGATTTCTTTACTCATGTGTGAGATGAGTGCAATTGTGTGGTAGTTTGAGCATGCTTTGGCATTGTCTTTCTTTGGGATTGGAATAAAAACTGACCTCTACTAGTCCTGTGGCCACTGCTGAGTTTTCCATATTTGCTGGCATATTGAGTGCAACACTTTCACAGCATCATCTTTCAGGATTTGAAATAGCTCAACTGAAATTCCATCACCTCCATTAGCTTTGTTCATAGTGATGCTTCCTAGGGCCCACTTGACTTCACATTCCAGGATGTCTTGCTCTAGGTGAATGGTCACACCATCGTGATTATCTTGGTCATGAAGATCTTTTTTGTATAGTTCTTCTGTGCATTCTTGCCACCTCTTCTTAATATCTTCTGCTTCTGTTAGGTCCATACCATTTCTGTCCTTTATTGAGCCCATCTTTGCACGAAAATTTCCCTTGGTATCTCTAATTTTCTTGAAGAGATCTCTAGTCTTTCTCATTCTATTACTTTCCTACATTTCTTTGCTCTGATCACTGAAGAAGGCTTTCTTAACTCTCCTTGCTATTCTTTGGGGCCCTGTATTCAGATAGGTTTATCTTTCCTTTTATCCTTTGCCTTATGCCTCTCTTCTTCCACAGCTACTTATAAGGCCTCCCCAGTAGCCATTTTTGTTTTTTATTTTTGAATTTCTTTTTCTAGGGGATGATCTTGATCCCTGTCTCCTGTACAATGTCATGAAACTCCATCCATAGTTCATTAGGCACTCTGTTTATCAGATGTAGCCCCTTAAATCTTTTCCCAACTTCCACCATTAATCATTAGGGATTTGATTTAAGTCATACCTGAATGGTCTAGTGGTTTTCACTACCTTCTTCAATTTAAGTCTGAATTTGGCAATATGGAGTTCATGATCTGAACAGCAGTCAGCTCCCAGTCTTGTTTTTGCTGACTGTGTAGAGCTTCTTCACCTTTTGCTGCAAAGAAAATAATCGATCTGATTTCGGTGTTGACCATCTGGTGATGCGCATATGTAGAGTCTAGTTCATGCATTGTTCTAGAATTATATCCTAGAAAAAATGAAAAAAATAACAAAATAAGTAAATTTCAAATTAAGTCTAAATTTTTTACCTTATTTTACCAATGTTAGTTTCTTAGTTTTGATAAATTTATTATGGATACATAAGGTTTGAAACACAAAACAAAGAATAATTATCCCCTAATATTTTTTCTTCTACCTACTGATATTATAATTCTTTTTCTTTTTTTTTTGTGGACGTACCACTAACAGAGCTGCCATTTTTTCACACTGAAAACCCTAATCTTGATCCTATAATTCCTTATGGTTTCCTTGAGATAATCTCTATTTTCAGTCCATAAATTTTATCTGGGTTTCAAATTTAATAAAACATCTTATGTAAATAAAGAAATAAATGAATTAATATAATTTCAAAAGGCATACTCGAGATTTTTTAAAGAAAACTGAGAGAAGCAGTGTTTTAGAGTAAAATTGTCAGGATTTGGAGAAAGACACTGGTTTTGCAGTCCATTATCCATTTTTATCTGAGGAAATTCTGTCAACTCTATAATATTCTGTTTCCTCATTTCAAACATGGTGATGATAAAACAAGCCACCTCACAAGTGTTTTTTTTTATGAAAATCAAATGTCAGAGTGTTTTAAAGCATTCTGTAAAGTGATGTTTTCTATGTAAATGCAGTCTATTTTTCTTGTCAGTCTGCTTTTCTCCAGTTTAGTCATAAAGAAGCCTATTTCACTGTCAAATTTTGGAACATTTTTTTAATGCACATCAAGTTTATAGCTGTAATTAATGGTGTAAAGACTGAGTGCACCCACAAGTGGTTAATAGCAGCTCCTAGGGGCTTTGAGGGCAAAATTTCACATTTGTACCTTATTTTAAAGATGCAATTAACTGGCTACAAAACTAATTGAGGGCATAAAAAGAGAAAAAAATTGAGCTTAGTTAGAGCCTCAAAGCCATCCCTTTAATCTACTTTGTGTTAAAGAATGGAGCCTTCAAATGGGGCATCACCTTTATTCTAATCTCCCTTGCACTGGAGAACAGAGTATTCAGATAGACTCTCTCCTTGATTCTGCATCTTGCTTAGAAAGATATAATTGATTCATAGCTGTTGTTCGCCAAAACAAATGTCTTTAAAGGAACTTCAAGAAGTTTCACTGTACAGAAGCTCCAGTCACAAGATTTAAAAAATGCCTGAATCAAAATTGCCTGCCCTCAAAAACCTTCTTTGATTCCCTAAAAAAAATCACATCATAATCACTCAAAATAAAATACAAACAAAACCAAAATTGAGTTAAAAAAAAAACACATTTCAGTTTTAGTTCCATTATTTCTTTTCTGGGTAGTCTTGGACCTGATTTTTTGTTCATTTTTTTGTTTATTTTTAACCACAAGTGCAATTAACTTCCTTCTGAGAAAATGTAATCATAAGACTAACCTTGTTGAATTATCACAATAAGAGATATATATGAAGATATTTTTGTAAATACATATAACTGTGTGAGTGGGTTATTGTTATTAATCTGTCCCTACACAGTACCTTCTCTAAGATAAAAAAAATTTTAAAGCCCTCCAAAGAATCAGTATTTTTCTTAATACCCAGAAACCAGTTCTGGTAAGTTCTGGGAGTGACTCATTCCATTCCCCAAATTCCTATTATGAAAATTTAGCTCTGAACTTAAAAGAAATGTGAATGAGAATATGGCCTCAGAATCAAAGTAACTAGCACTTCATAACACTAAAATTCTTACCTACATTCAAAAACACCATGTATATACTTCTGTCTTGGAAGTCATATATTTGCTAGAAAATAGACTTAACAATTTTCAACCTATTAGAGATAGATGATGGGCTTCCCTCATAGTTCAGTTGGTAAATAATCCTTCTGCAATTCAGAAGACCCCAGTTCAATTCCCAGGTCCATATGATCCATTGGAGAAGGGATAGGCTACCCACTGCAGTATTCTTGGACTTCCTTTGTGTTCAGCTGGTAAAAAATATGCCTGCAATTCAGGAAGCCTGGGTTCAATCCCTGATTGGGATGATCCCCTGGAGAAGGGAAAGGATATGTTACCCACTCCAGTATTTTGGTCTGGAATATTCCATGGGCTGTATAGTCCATGGAGTCACAAAAAATTGGACATGACTGAGCAACTTTCACTTTCTTTCAGAGATCCATGGAACCTATATAAGCTTCAAGTGGTTTCAATACTGCAAATATATATATCATGCTATTTAGTATTTATTTGCCAGGTGAAAAAAAACGAGCCCTAGAAAGATTGAATGGCTTTCGCAATGTCAAATTTTCTCTTAGAGTTGGGACAAAAATGCATATTCGAATACCCAAAGCAATCTTGAGAAAGAAGAATGGAACTGGAGGAATCAACCTGCCTGACCTTAGGCTATACTACAAAGCCACAGTCATCAAGACAGGGTGGGACTGGCACAAAGACAGAAATACAGATCAGTGGAACAAAACAGAAAGCCCAGAGATAAATCCATGCACACATGGATACCTTATCTTTGACAAAGGAGGCAAGAATATACAATGGAGAAAATACAATCTCTTTAACAAGTGGTGCTGGAAAAACAGGACAGTCACTTGTAAAAGAATGAAACTAGAACACTTTCTAACACCATACACAAAAATAAACTCAAAATGGATCAAAGATCTAAACATAAGACCAGAAACTATAAAACTCCTAGAGGAAAACATAGGCAAAACACTCTGCGACATAAACCAAAGCAGGATCCTCTAAGACTCACTTCCCAGAATATTGGAAATAAAAGCAAAAATAAGCAAATGGGAACTAATAAAAATGAAAAGTTTCTACACAACAAAGGAAACTAAAAGCAAGGTGAAAAGACAGCCTTCAGAGTGGGAAAAAATAATAGCAAACAAAGCAATGGACAAACAATTAATGTTAAAAATATACAAGCAACTCCTGCAGATCAATTCCAGAAAAATAAATGACCCAATCAAAAAGTGGGCCAAAGAACTAAACAGACATTTCTCCAAAGAAATTTTGGAGACATTTCTCCAAAGAAATTATTCAGCATTAAAAAAAAAAAATTTCATTTGAAGCAGTTCTACTCAGGTGGACAAAACTGGAGCCTATTATCCAGAGTGAGGTAAGCCAGAAGGAAAAACAACAATACAGTATACTAATGCATATATATGGAATTTAGAAAGATGGTAAGGAGAACCCTGCATGCGAGACAGCAGAAGAAACACAGATGTATAGAACAGACTCGTGGACTCTGTGGAAGAGGGCAAGGGTGGGATGATATGGGAGAATGGCATTGAAACATGTTAATTATCATATATGAAATCAATCGCCAGCCCGGGGTTGGTGCTCGGGGCTGCTGCACTGAGATGACCCAGGGGGAGAGAATTGGGAGGACAGAGGGAGGGGGGTTCTGGAGGGGGAGCATGTGTAAACCCATGGCAGTTTCATGTCAATGTATGGCAAAACCAACACAATAAAGTAAAGAAAATTTAAAATAAATAAATAAATAAATAAATAGAGAAATGCAAATCAAAACCACAATGAGGTACCACTTTACACCAGTCAGAATGGCTGCCATCCAAAAGTCTATAAGCAATAAATGCTGGAGAGGATGTGGAGAAAAAGGAACCCTCTTACACTGTTGGTGGGAATGCAAACTAGTACAGCCACTGTGGAGAACAGCATGGAGATTCCTTAAAATACTGGAAATAGAATTGCCATATGATCCAGCAATCCCACTGCTGGGCATACACACCTAGGAAACCAGAATTGAAAGAGACACATGTACCCCAATGTTCATCATAGCACTGTTTACAATAGCCAGGACATGGAAGCAACCTAGATGTCCACCAGCAGACAAATGGATAAGAAAGCTGTGGTACATATACACAATGGAATATTACTCAGCATAAAAAAGAATACATTTGAATCAGCTCTACTGAGGTGGACGAAACTGGAGCCTATTATACAGAGTGAAGTAAGCCAGAAGGAAAAACAAAAATACAGTATACTAATGCATATATATGGAATTTAGAAAGATGGTAACAATAACCTTGTATGTGAGACAGCAAAAAAAGTATTAAATATTTTAAGTGAAATATTACTCAGACATTGAAAAAAAAGGCTGTATAATCATAGTGATTTGATTTGCATCATACTTGAATGGTCTAGTGATTTTTCCTACTTTCTTTAGTTTAAGTCAGAGTTTTGCAATAAGGAGCTCATGATCTGAGCCACAGGAAGCTCTAGGTCTTCTTTTTACTGACCGTATAGAGCTTCTCCATCTTTGGCTTCAAAAAACGTAATAAATCTGATTTCAGTATTGACCATCTGGTGATGTTCATGTGTGCAGTTTGTCATGTGTTGTTGCAAAATTTAATTTATGTTTAACACTAGTTCCTACTCTATAAAACTAAAATTGTTGGAAAAAGTAATTTAAAATGTTCTCTAGTGACTTTCCTGGTTGTGCATTGATTAAGACTCTGCACATTTGATCCCAATCCCTGGTTGAGGAACTAAGATCCCACATGCTGCCACATAGAGGTAAACAGAAAAAAAAGCTCTAAAGAAGTTCCAGCTTTCACATGTACTGACTGTGAAGTAAGCAAATCTCTTTAAGTCACATATTTAGAAACTGAAATTATATTGTCATGGTTTGTCTGAAAATTAGATTAAGTTTTATAAACACTCCAGATACAAAGATAAAATCGACACAGTGAACACTCAATGAATATTGACTATAATTACGAGGTAAGTAATTTAAATCTATATGGACTGAAAGTTACAGAAGGTGATTTTTAAAATATATTTGTTAAGGGAGCTTTGAATATAATTCAAATGGCAACATGCACCCCTATGTTCATTGCAGAACTATTCACAATAGCCAAAACATGTGAGTAAAATAAATGTTCACTGACAGAGAAATAGATAAATAAGATATGGTACATATATACAATGAAATATTACTCAGGCATTGAAAAGAATAAAATAATGCCATTGACTGCAACATGAGCTTTTCATACTGAGTGAAGTAAGTCAAAGAATGACAAATATCATATGACATATTTTATATGTGAAATTTAAAAAGAAATGATAAAAATGAACTTACAAAACGGAAAGAGACTCAGAGACTTAGAGAACAAGCATATGGCTGTCAAGGGGAAAGATAGGGGTAAGGGATAGTTGGGGAATTTGAGTTGGGTTTGTACACATTAGGCTAGAGATCACTTCAAGAAAATTAGAGATACCAAAGGAACATTACATGCAAAGATAGACACAATAAGGGACATAAATGGTATGGACCTAATCAAAGCAGAAGATATTAAGAAGAGGTGACAAGAATACACAGAAGAAGTATAAAAAAAGATCTTCATGACCCAGATAACTGCAATGGTGTGATCATTCACCTAGAGCCAGACATCCTGGAATGGGAAGTCAAGAGAGCCTTAGGAAGTATCACTAGGAAAACAAAGCTAGTGGAGGTGATGGAATTCCAGTTGAGCTATTTCAAATCCTAAAAGATGATGCTGTGAATGTACTGCAGTCAATATGCCAGCAAATCTGGAAAACTCAGCAGTGGCCACAAGACTGGAAAATTTCAGTTTTCATTCAAATCTCAAAGAAAGGCAATGCCAAAGAATGTTCAAATTACCACACAAGTGTACTCATCACACAGGCTAGTAAAGTAGTGTTCAAAATTCTCCAAGCCAGGCTTCAACAGTTAATGATCTGAGAACTTCCAGATAGTCAAGCTGCATTTAGAAAAGGTAGAGGAACTGAAGATCAAATTGGCACCATACATTGGATCATCAAAAAGCAAGAGAGTTCCAGAAAAACATCTACTTCTGCTTCATTGACTATGCCAAAGCCTTTTACTATCTGGATCACAACAAACTATGGAAAATAGTTTTAAAGAGATGGGAATACAAGACCCCTTTTTCTGTCCGATGATTGAGAAATCAATCCATAAGCAGGTCAAGAAGAAACAGAACTGAACATGGAACAACAGGCTGGTTCCAAATCGGGAAAGGAGTATGTCAAGGCTGCATATTGTCACCCTGCTTATTTAACTTATATGAAGAATACATCATGCAAAACACCAGGATGGATAAAGCACAAGCTGGAATCAAGATTGCTGGGAGAAATATCAATGACCTCAGATATGCAGATGACACCATACTTATGGCAGAAATAGAAGAAGAACTAAAGAGCCTCATGATGAAAGTCAAACAGGAGTGAGCAAAGAAGCAAATATATGGGTGAAATTCTACATTTTCATTCATCAGTCCCCCCTATATATACCAGTATTTGTGGTGAACATGCATAAAGCAAACTGGTAATTAGAAAATGTAGTCTCAGAACTGTGACTTGCCTTGTATTAATTGTTACTTTTCATTGTCAGTGTCAGCACCATCATCATCATGGCAACAATTATTGAGTACTTTTTATCTGCCAGGCACTGTACTAACTGCTTTTCATGTGTTAACTCATTTAATTCTCACAGTTCTGTGATGAGGAAAATGTTAACCATATTATACCGATAAGAGGCAGTGAGAAATTAATGTGTGCAAGCCCATACAGACAGAAAAACACAGAGCTGGGCTTCAAATACATGCTTTCTTTGATTCCAAAGCTGACAGTCTGAATGACTCTTCCCATGGGCAATTACCTCCCATGGGCAAATTATTCCCTATTTCTGTGCCAAAATATCTCTCTGAAAAATCAGAGGCTGAAATTATACTAGATGATTTCTTCCTACTCTGATATTATGTCATTATGTGTTATATTGCTCCTCATTCTGTTCACGACACCAATTGTCTTGCTATATTTCAATGTGTGCATTGTTTATTGAACCCAGGGTAGGCGAGACACTAGCTAAAAGGCTAGGATAAAATGCGAGGATCCATAGGAACTGCAGACACATTTATTCTCTTCTGGCTGGCATAGCAACCATAACAGTATTCTCTCCTGGCCAACACAGCACCTGTAACAACAGACTCCCCAAACATGCCCAAATGTTTCCTTTTATAGATTATATGCCAGCTTTATAAATATAATTTTAAGAAAAAATGTATACTGCATAAGTACTCTAGAGGTTTAGCATTTTGAAAGCTGATATTTGAATTTATTCTAGTATAAAAAACAGAATGCCATACAAAATTGGATTACTTAAAGACCAAGTGAAACCTAGAGAAGAATCAAGTACTACCATACAAACTTGTCTCCAATTCTTATCTCTTGCCCAATAAACTAGAGAGTTGGTAACACTGCCATAGATTGGGAAGATATATGCCAACTCCTTCCTTTCTTGTAATAAAGATGGCTTTTTTATTAGTCAAATAGGAAGGAACAAGTTCCTTGAAATGGTTTGCCCTGGCTAACAGCATGAAAAATGCATTTTTTTACAATTTTTTAATTTTTTGCAAATTAAAAAGGGCAGATCCCACATATAGATGCATGAAGGCCATGCACTTAAAAAGTGGCAGAGCCAGACTTCAAATTATAAAACTCACACTTTTTTTCCTCTCTGGTTTCATTGGAAGCATCTGGCAAGTAACCATCTCCACTCCAGCTGCAGTACTTCCTGGGCTTACAAATGGTTATCTCCCAATATTTCATATGTAGGCTGATTGCACTAGGATTCACAGTTCACCTCACCATTCATGACAGATCCCTAGGCTGGCCTACAAAGCCTATTTAACAAACATATAGCTGAACTAAAGTATTTTTAAAATCTAACCACTGCAACCTCTTATTTAATTCAAATCTCCAAATGTTTTGTTTATGTGAATTATATGGTATTTAACATTTTCTTCCTTTATGATTACATCTTAAAGCTGAGAGTATGTTTTATCATATCTAGCATAGTTCTTTTACACATAGAAGCCATTCAATATTTGTTGAATTGGCCAGTAGAGCCTAGTGAAGAACTGCTTTACTTTCTTAACTCTAAGGCACCATTTTTTCAGTGAGGTTTGGAATCAAGCAGAATTGACCTTGAATCTGTATTCAAACTTTTTGAGTGATAGCCAGAAAATTCTTCAAGTTCTTCTACACTTCTGGACTTTGGTTTTCTGATATTTAAAAATAAAAATAATATATGATTTAAAGAAAGTCCTTTAGTGAAAATTCTTAGCACAGTACTTAGCACATTGCAGGTTATTAATAAATATTAATTGTATCCATAATTTATATATATTACAAAACACATACATTATGTATTTATTGAATTTAATTAAATGCATTGAATATTTTATGTGAAACTCTCTGAAGATTGCACTCAAGGATACCAGGCAGTTGTTTGTCCCTGATGCATAACATGTTTTTTTGTCCTCACAGCTTGCTCTTATGGGAGGGAACACTTCTTTAGCTATTAATCCCTTTCTCCTTTATAGTATACAATTCATAACAAAATAAGAAAATAATAACAACTATTGTTTATGGAGAGATTATCATATATCAAAATAATGCTAATTACTTTGCACCCATAATCTCATTTAATCTATTCACAACTCTTAAAATGTCATTAATTCCATTTTACAGAAAAAGGAACAAATTATCAAACAAATTTGAAAGGCTTTTCAATATTAGTGAGTTTTTTAAAGAATCTAGGATTTATCTAAGCTTCTTAGATTGTAAAGCTTCATGCTCTTTCTAATATAACTAGTTACATGTTCATAGGGGATAATCATGAATCTTTGTGTGTCTAAATGAATTGATAAAGATTGATTTATGGTTCAGAGAAAAAAAAATTGTGCTTACAGTTAGCTGCCCATTCCTTACATTTTATACCAAAGAATATGGCATGAACCTAGGGGTGAGGATAAGGATTCTGTAAGTTGAGACATATAGTAAATTTCTGGAGCATGAGTTTGAACTGTTATAAAACAAGTTAGGCAAAATTGTAGAAAAGGAAGAGAGAGTTTCTGGGTTTTCCTCCATGATTTCAATTCCAAGGAGCAACCTTACTATGGAAAAATATGTCCAAGAGTAAGGGGTAGTACATAGAATTTCAAGTTCAGATCACAAGGAAAAATAAGGAAAGAGAACTAAAGGATACCTCCAACTTCTGAAAACAAAAAGAAAAATAAGAAATTATGGAAGATAGTATAGTATTTAAGCTAACAAACACATGAAAAGATGCTTAATATCACTGATTATCAGAGAAATGCAAATCAAAACCACAATGAAGTACTGTCTCAAGTCGGTCAGAATGGTTGTCATCAAAAAGTCTACAAAAAATGAATGCTGGAGAGGGTGTGGAGTAAAAATAATCCTCTTACACTGTTGGTGGGAATGCAAACTAGTACAACAACTATGGAGAACAGTGTGGAGATTCCTTTAAAAACTGGAAATAGAACTGCCATACGACCCAGCAATCCCACTGCTGGGCATTCATACTGAGAAAACCAGAATTCATAGAGACATGTGTACCCCAATGTTCATTACAGCATTGTTTACAATAGCTAGGACATGGAAGCAACCTAGATGTCCATTGACAGATGAATGGATAAGGAAGTTGTGGTACATATACACAATGGATTACTACTCAGCTATAAAAAAGAATGCATTTGAGTCAGTTCTAATGAGGTGGATAAAAGAGAAACACCGATACAGTATATTAACACATATATATGGATCTTTGAAAGATGGTAACAGTGGTCCTATACACAAGGCAGCAAAAGAGACACAGATGTAAAGAACAGACTTTTGGACTATGTGGGAGGTGAGGGTGAGATGATTTGAAAGAATAGCATTGAAACATGCATATTACCATATGTAAAGTAGATGACAAATGTAAGTTTGATGCATGAAGCAGGGCACTCAAAGCTGGTGCTCTGGGACAACTCAGAGGGATGTGATGGGGAGGGAGGTGGAAGAGGTTTCAGGTTAGGGGGACACATGTGCTCCCCTGGGTGATTCATGTCGATGTATGGCAACAATCACCACAGTACTGTAAAGAAAGTATCCTCCAATGATGGCAGAGTAGAAGGAAGTGCACTCATCTTCTCCTGCAAGAACTCCAAAATTACAACTCAGAGCTGAACAACCATTGACAGGAAAATATTGGCTCCCATCAAGGAAAGATACGCCACACCCAAGGGCAAAAGAAAGATGGTAGTAGGGGCAAAATCTTGTTTAGAATCAAACCCCATAACCGCTAGAGCTCGGAGGGCTCAAACAAAACTTGTGCATACCAGGACTCAGAGATCCCACAAAAACTGAGTCGGAACTGTGATTTTCTCTTGTGGAGGTATAGGTTAGCCGTGGGCTGCTGCAGGGGCAGGGGCTCAGGGTGCAGTAGACCTAGATATGGCATAAGCCCTCCTGGAGGAGGTCGCCATTAACCTTACCATAGAGTCGCCAGAACTTACACAGGTGAGAAAACACACTCTTGAAGGGAACAAACAAAAGTCTGTGTGCACCAGGACCCAAGAGAAAGGAGCAGTGACCCCACAAAAGGCTGACCAAGACTTCCCTGTGAATGTCCAGGAGTCTCTGTCAGAAGCGTGGATGGGCAGTTGCCTGATGCAGACTAGGGGCACTGAGGACAGCAGTGCCTGCATGGGACCTCTTGAAGGAGGTAGCCATTATCTTAATTATCTCCACAATAGTTTGGCCTCAAGTGAAACAACAGGGAGGGACCATAATCCTGCCCCAAAACAGAAAATTGGATTAAAGATTTACTGAATAGGGCCCCACCCATCAGAACAAGGCCCAGTTTCCTGCTCAGTCAGTCTCTCCCATCAAGAACATTCCACAAGCCTCTTATTCTTCTCCATCAGAGGGCAGACAGAATGAAAGCCTCAAGCACAGAAAACTAACCAATCTGATCACATAGACCACAGCTTTGTCTAATTGAATGGAACTATGGGCCATGCTGTGTAGGGTCACTCAAGACAGACGGGTCATGGGAGAGAGTTCTGACAAAACGTGATACACTGGAGAAGGGAATGACAAATCACTTCAGTATTCTTTCCTTGAGAAACCCATGAACAGTACAAAAAGGCAGAAAGATAGGACATTGAAAGATGAACTCCCCAGGTTGGTAGGTGCCCAATATGCTACTGGAGAATGGTGGAGAAATAACTCCAGAAAGAATAAACAGACAGAGACAAACCAAAACCAACACCCAGTTGTGGATGTGACTGGTGATGGAAGTAAAGTCTGATGCTGTAAAGAGAAGTATTGCATAGGAACCTGGAATGTTAGGTCTGTGAATCAAGGCAAACTGAAAGTAGTCAAACAGGAGATGGCAAGAGTGAACATCGATATTTTAGGAATCAGCAAACTAAAACGGACTGGAATGCATGAGTTCAATTCACATGCCTATTATATCTACTACTGTGGACAAGAATCCCTTAGAAGAAATGGAGTAGCCATCATAGTCAACTGAAGAGTCCAAAATGCAGACTTGGATGCAATCTCAAAAATGAAAGAATGATCTTTCTTTATTTCCAAGGCAAACAAGTCGATATCACAGTAATAAAAGACTGCCCCAAACATGAATGCTGCAGATGGTGAACAGTTCTGTGAAGACCTACAAGACCTTCTAGAAATAATACCCCCAAAAGATGACCTTTTCATCATAGGGGACTGGAATGCAAAAGTACAAAGTCAAGAGATACCTGGAGTAACAGGCAAATTTGGCCTTGGAGTAAGGAATGAAGCAGGACAAAGGCTAATAGAGTTTTGCCAAGAGAACCCACTGGTTATAGCAAACACCCTTTTCCAGTAACACAAGAGAAGACTTAACACATGGAAATCACCAGATGGTCAATACTGAAATTAGATTGATAATATTATTTGCAACCAAAGATGGAGAAACTCTATACGGTGACCAAAAACAAGACCGGGAGCTGACTGTGGCTCAGATCATGAACTCTTTATTGCCAAATTCAGACTTATATTGACGAAAGTATAGAACACCACTAGATCATTCAGGTATGATCTAAATCAAATCCTTTATGATTATTCAGTGGAAGTGAGAAATAGATTCAAGGAATTAGATCTGAGAGACAGAGTGCCTGAAGAACTATGGATGGAGGTTTATGACGTTGTACAGGAGGCAGTGCTCAAGACCATCTTGAAGAAAAAGAAAGGCAAAAAGGCAAAAATGTTGTCTAAGGAGGCCTTAAAAATAGCTGTGAAAAGAAGAGAAGCAAAAAGCAAAGGACGAAAGGAGAGATATATCTATTTGAATGCACAGTTCTAAAGAAAAGCAAGGAGATATATGAAAGCCTTTTTCAGTTATCAGTGCAAAGAAGTGGAGGAAAAAAATAGAATGGGAAAGACTAGAGATCTCTTTAAGGAAATTAGAGACATCAAGGGAAATTTTCATACAAAGATGGGCACCATAAACGACAGAAATGATATGGACCTAACAGACACAGAAGATATTAAGAAGAGGTGGCAAGAATACACAGAAGAACTATACAAATAAGATCTTTATGACCCAGATAACCATGTTGGTGTGATCACTCACCTAGAGCCAGACATCCTAGAATGTGAAATAAAAAGGGCCATAGGAAACATCACCACCAACAAAGCTAGTGGAAGTGATGGAATTCCAGTTGAGCTATTTCAGATCCTAAAAGATGATTCTGCTATAGTGTTGCACTAAATATGCCAGCAAATCTGGAAAACTCAGCCATGGCCACAGGACTGGACAAGGTGGTTTTGTTCCAATCCCAAAGAAAGGAAATGCCAAAGTGTGCTCAAACTACTACACAGTTGCACTCATCTCACATGTTGGCAAAGTGATGCTCATAATTCTCCAAGCCAGGCTTCACCAGTACGTCAACAGTGAACTTTCCAATGGATATAAAAAAGCAAGAAAATACCAGGAAAAAAAAATCTACTTCTGCTTTATTGACCATGCCAAAAAGCCTTTATCTGTGTGGATCACAATAAACTGTGGAAAATTCTTCAAGAGATGGGAATGCCAGACCATGTGACCTGCCTCCTGAGAAATCTGCTTGCAGGTAAAGAAGCAACGGTTAGAACTGGACATGGAACAACAGACTATTTCCAAATAGGAAAAGGCGTGTGCCAAGGCTGTTTATTGCCATCCTGCTTATTTAACTTATATGCAGAGTACATCATGAGAAAATCTGGACTGATGAAGCACAAGCTGGAATCAAGATTGCCAGGAGAAATATCAATAACCTCAGTTATGCAGATGACACAAACCTTATGGCAGAAAGCAAAGGGGAACTAAAGATCCTCTTGATGAAAGTGAAAAAGAGAGTGAAAAATTTGGCTTAAAACTCGGCATTCAGAAAACTAAGATCATGGCATCTGGCCCCATCACTTCATGACAAATAGATGGGGAAACAATGGAAGCAGTGAGATATTTTATTTTGGGAGTCTCCAAAATCACTGCAGATGGTGACTGCAGCCAAAAAATTTAAAGATGTTTGCTCCTTGAAAGAAAAGCTATGACCAACCTAGACAGCATATTAAAAAATAGAGACATTACTTTGCCAACAAAGATCTGTCTAGTCAAAGCTATGCTTTTCCCAGTAGTCATTTATGGATGTGAGTTGGACTATAAAGAAAGCCGAGTACCAGAAAATTGGTGCTTTTTAACTGTGGTGTTGGAGAAGACTCTTGATCATCCTTTGGACTCCAAGGATGTCCAACCAGTCCATCCTAAAGAAGATCAGACCTGGGTGTTCATTGGAAGGACTGATGTTGATGCTGAAACTCCAATACTTTGGCCACTTGTTGTGAAGAGCTGACTCATTGGAAAAAAAAATGCTGGGAAGGATTTAAGGCAGGAATAGAAGGGGACAACAGAGAATGAGATTGTTGAATACCATCACTGACTCTATGGACATGAGTTTGAGTAAGCTCCAGGAGTTGGTGATGGACAGGGAAGCCTGGTGTGCTGCAGTCCATGAGGTCACAGAGTTTCGGACACAACTGAGTGACTGAACTGGCTGACTGAATTAATTTAATCAAAGTGGATATGTTATTACCAGTACAAATAATGAGACAAGAGCAAAAGGTACCAAGGAATATAGTAAGGTTTTCTTCCATATGTCATCCAGGATTAAGGTTAAAAAAACAAAAAGGAAGTGTTAAATTTGTACATTTTGAAAACAGAATTATTTTATAAATAAACTAGTAAGTGGACAAGAACTGAGTTAAACTTTGCAACTTTTGCCATATCTCCCAGTAGATAGATACCATAGTGATGTTTCAGTATGGCATTCCTTTCATTCATGCAATTATTATTTTTTTTTATAGAACAACTACTGTACTGGACTGTGACAATTCTTCATTTTTCTTAGAAAAATAACTACCTAAAGCCCTATTCTTATTTTATTTTTAAAAATATTTTCTTAGTTGCAACATAGAAGTTCTTTAGTTTCAGCATTTGAACTCTTAGTTGAGGCATGTGGGATCTAGTTTCCTGACCAGGGATCGAGCCCAGGCCCCCTGTATTGGGAGCACAGAGTCTTAGCCACTGGACCACCAGAAAAAAAACACACTCATTCTTATTTTCTTTTAAGATTTTGTTTCAAATTTGTCCTTGTGAATTTTACATAATAACAAAGAGGTAAAATATTAACAAAGTGATTAGATAAACATGTCTTATGTATCTCTTAACTCTGAACAAGTCAAATGTTTATATCATCCAATGCTGGGCGTAACACTGAGGAAAGCAGAATTGAAAGAGGCACATGTACCCCTATATTCAATGGAGCACTGTTTACAATAGCAACCTAGGACAGGGAAGCAACCTGTTCATTGCTGCACAGTTTACAATAGCCAGGACATGGAAGCAACCCAGATGTCCATCATCAGACGAATGGATAAGGAAGTTGTGGTACATATACACAATGCAATATTACTCAGCTCTAAAAAGGAATGCATTTGAGTCAGTTCTAATGAGGTGGATGAAACTTCAGCCTATTTTACAGAGTGAAGTAAGTCAGAGGGAGAAACACCAATAGAGTATATTAATTCATATATATGAAATTTAGAAAGATGTAAGACAGCAAAAGTCACACAGATGTAAAGAACAGACTTTTGGACTATGTGGGAGAAGGCAAGGGTGGGATGATTTGAGAGAATAGCATTGAAATATGCATATTACCATATGTAAAATAGATGACCAGTGCAAGTTCTATGCATGAAGCAGGGCATTCAAAGCTGGTGCTCTGGGTCAACCCAGAGGGATGGGCTGGGGAGGGAGGTGGGAAAGGTGTTCAGGATGGGGTGACACATGTACACTTGTGGCTGATTCATGTCGATGTATGGCAAAAGCCACGACAATATTTTAAAGTGATTAGCCTCATGGTCTATTCATGTCAATGTATGGCAAAACCAACACAATAATGTAAAGGAAAAAAAAACAAAAATCAAATAAAATAATTAGCTTCAATTTAAATAAATTATTTTTTTTAAGTAGAAGTATTTTGGAATCAGGGTGAGTTTCAGACTGGTTTGCCACTTTTTGGTTGAATGGCCATGGGGAAATTACTTCATTTTTCCCATTTTTCCAAATCCAATTTTCTCTTCTGTAAAATATGGAAATTAATGACTCACATCAAATTATTGTGAGGATTAAATGAAATAGTGAATACAAATAATTTAGACAGAACCTGGCACAGAATAGACACTTAATAAATGTTATATATAATGATAATGATGAGGATGATATGATGATAATGATGGTTACTTTTATTGTTATTACTACCACTCTTTTATGAAGACATCCAACGATTTGAGGAAGCCATTTATATGTAAGGGATACAAATCTAGCATATGTAATATTTTAAAAAATTAAGATTTTCTCATTTTACATACTGTAAGTACTCAAAAGACTGGGAAAAGTACAAAAGAAATCAGAAAGAAAGCTGGAATGAGACCTTAAATTTGTCCATGCATGTCCGATAAAGCCAATAATTACTTGACAAAGAATATATGAGCTCACTCCAACATGAACATCAAATTCCCCAAACTATTAAGAAAAAAAGGACTCAAAGTATTAAATATTCCACATACTCAAAGATGTGGTGACAAGAGAGATGCAACTATTTGAATGAAATACAAGCTCACAGAAAATGATGTCAGATTAATTTCATCACTGCCAGTGTGTAGAACATGTTTTTCTCTTAGATCACATATAAACACATTCTGATGTCCTATCCTTGATAGGAATTGGAATATAATCTTGTGATAACTTCTCTGGATTATGCTGTAACCATAGTTTGATTAACATAAGGAGATACATGGAAGACATTTCTTAACATCTATTACAAAAGATCAACAAAATCAGGGAAAAGAAGACACTTAGAGGACCTACATGTACAAGCTGCCCACAACCTCTTAAGTTTTGTGAAAAGGTCAGTCAGTCTTTCTCTAAAGGTATACTTTTTGGAATAGAGGTGGGAAGTAAGGAGAAGGAGATGGTCTGATACTACCCACACATCATTGCAAAGTTCAGTTATTGTTTTCCCTAACACACATAGACACTTCACACAGATTTATACAGTCCCTACTACAAAATATACGGAATAAACAACTGAGACATTAGGTAAGAGGCCTTCCATTTTCTTTTGACAATTCATGATAATGGAATTTAATTGTGTAGAAAGCAAAATAATTTTAACTGAATGTCATTTGGTTCATTCAAACTGGGAATCAGGGACATTTTAACAAAGGTTTTGAAACTTCTTTTGAAATCAGGAAGCCGCTATGCCCAGATAAGAAGAGAGGTTTGAGGATTCTCTATCAGAAATTTCAAGGTTTTTTTTTTTTCCCATCTGTTTTCTCACATTAATTGGTAATTATACAGAATGGTACATAATAGTGCAGAAATGACAGAAGCCAACAAAGGTTTTTCTCAGATATGTATAAATTGTCAATGATCGGCAAGGTGCAACAGAAAGGCCTTCTAACAGCATAATTATTTATGCCAGTTCAGCTTGCTTTTAGGTAACAGTGATGGCAGCAGCTATTATCATTGTCCTTGCACATTAGTTTCCACCAGTCACTAAGAAAATGTGGCAAAAATGTTGCTTGAATGGTTGGTTATTGTCCATTATTGAGAAATCATTTCTGAAAAACATGATGACCAAACTGTCACATTAAACAATTAAAATTTTCTTTGATTTTCCGACATGTCATAGATATCATAGACTTTCTAGTTAACATGTACATATGATGTGATCACACTATGAATGTGGAAATTGTCTTTAGGACCTTATTGATAATCAGATCATGTGTTCTGTGGGTAAATCATGAATGTATGTGGAACTTTTTCAGTGTACACTTCAGTTTGGCTTGTTTACAGAACCTCTACTGGTCCATAAAGATTTCACAGGGCCCACAAAAAAGAATATCTCAGCTAATATGACATACCCAGAACCCTGATTTCATTTATTTAATATGTGCTTTTGTCTCTTAATAGTGCCAAACACTTGATAACTTTTTTATATACAGACAGAGCTCAGTAAGTAATATCAACGAGATGAAAGATAAAAAGAGTATCAATATTATTATTGACAGCTATCATATATTGTGTTATATAAGCCAAAATATTAACTTATTTCATCTTCACAACAACCCTATGAGATGTTTATTCTCCCAACTTTACAGATAAGGAAAACAAGTCAGACAAGTTTATCAATTTTCCCAAGAACACATCTTATACATGCCAAAATAAAGTTTAAATTTTAGGTTCAGCTTGTTTCTGAGGTCTGTTCTCTTAATTACTAGATGATAGCATTTCAACAATGAATATTGATTTAATGAATAAATGAATGTTGACAGTTCTTATTCCTTACCTCTCTCCAGGCATCTCTACCTCTGTCTAGTTCTCCATTTCAATACAACATTCAGTTACTCTCTGTTCCCAGATTTAACTGTGTCTCATGGCTCTGTATTTCTCCTCAGCAAAATGATTATATTGTCAACTTTCCATTTAAAACCTCAAACTTGAGATGACCCTTTGAAGTCTGTCCCCTTGAAACCTGTCTTCAAGTGTTATCACACAGTATTCCTACATGCTCTTGTTTATAGAATACACATATTTATTGAAAATATATCTGATTCCAAATATATTTTTGAAGTTCATATTTGGAATAAACTAATAGTCAACAAACTGAACTCTTCTTAATTGGCCCTCCTAGGAAATAGTCATTATATACAAAAGTCTATATTCAGTTAAAAATAATTATAAAATAGTTCCTCAGTTTGCTGTGCCAAGACAGGTATTGTCATAAAAATAGATTGAATTTTATCTCTTCTTTCTTGTCTACTCAGATAGCACCAAATTTAAGGATAACCTAAATATTTCTAAGGGGAGAAACCAAAGAATTAAGGCACAGGGTATTTTAATATTAAGGTCATCTGCATACACAGGTACCTGAATAATGGAATGGTATTTGAGGGTCTTCCTTACCTCAAAAACCTCTCCACATTTTCATTGTAGAATGTTTGAGTAGAAAGGGATCATGATCATCTCTAAATTTCAACTCATTTAGAATTTTGTATGTGAGGTAACTGAAGTCAATAGAGTCAAGCAGCATGGCTCATTAATACCTTGAAGAAGGATGATGCACAAAGCATGTCAGCTGTAGTATTTGACATGCCCTCTCAAACTTATCTACCTGAAATTGCCCTATCCAAATGTTATGTATAAAGAAGCAATGTTAGCCTGTTATTTTGTATGGTGCTTGGTTATAGCCTATTATCCAGAGTGAAGTAAGCCAGAAGGAAAAACAACAATACAGTATACTAATGCATGTATATGGAATTTTGAAAGATGGTAAGGAGAACCCTGCATGCAAGACAGCAAAAGGAACACAGATGTATAGAACAGACTCGTGGACTCTGTGGAAGAGGGCAAGGGTGGGATGTTATGGGAGAATGGCATTGAAACATGTTAATTATCATATATGAAATCAATCGCCAGCCCAGGGCTGATGCTCAGGGCTGGTGCACTGAGATGACCCAGGGGGAGGGAATCGGGAGGGAGGAGGGGGGGTTCTGGAGGGGGAGCATATGTAAACCCATGGCAGTTTCATGTCAATGTATAGCAAAACCAACACAATAAAGTAAAGAAAATTTAAAAAAAAAGAAAGCACAGAAAAAAAAATAAATTGGTGAGCTCTTAAAAAAAATAGCATATGTAAACCCATGGCGATATCATGTCATTGTATGGCAAAACTAATAAAAAAATAAATATAAAAAAATAATAACCACAGATAAATCCAAGAGTGGTCACATGACTCAAGGGAACATAAAATGTCTAATAACTCATGATGCAACCTGAACAAATTAGAGTATTGTTATTTCACCAAGTCAATCATATTAAATATGTTAGATTACTGAATTTAGACAAGAGAGTGTAAGGAGGATTGTTGAGTTTCACATGAAAAAAAATTGTAACAGACACATAAAGAAAATAATTTTATGATAGAAGTAGATATGCCATGAAAGATAAAGACAACAAAAGGAGAGAGATAGAAAAGCAGAATAAGGATGGATAAAAAGGAGGAGAATGACAAGAAGATGGGGATGGAGGGAAGGAGGAAAGGAGGGAGAGAGAGAGAGATAGAGAAAACAGTCATCCATAGCCAAGCTTGGAATCTGAAAGCTTTTTGCTTTCAGTGAGACTAAAACAAATTCAGTTTAAGTTGGTTTCAGTGACTTTGTTGGAACCCAGAGTTTAAGAAGAATATATGTAAAGTAAGATCACTTGATTTTATGGATATAAAAAGATGAAATTTGTTAAGACTCCTCTTACAAGGTGGTTCTAGGGTGGTGGAGTAACAGGACGAGGAGAGGAGACCACTTTCTCCCCTACAAATTCATCAAAAGAACATTTGAACGTTGAGTAAATTCCACAAAACAACTTCTGAATGCTGGCAGAAGACATCTGGCACCCGGAAAGGCAGCCTATTGTCTTCAAAAGAAGGTAGGACAAAAAATAAAAGATAAAAAGAAAAACAAGAGAGGTAGAGATGGAGATCCATCCCAGGAAGGGAATCTTAAAAGAGAAGTTTCCAAACACCAAGAAATACTCTCACAGGTGGATCTGTGGGGAGTTTTGGAATCTCAGAGGGCAACAAAACTGGGAGGAAAAATAAATAGATAAATAAAACTCACAGATTATGTGCTTAATGGCAACCCCCAGCGCTCACATCCACCAACAGCAAGCAGGGGCTTGACAGGGAGGCGTGGCCTGTATTGCTTATGGTAAGGACCGGGCCTGAATGCCCTAGGGCAATCTGAGGGAACTAATGTGAGATAGCAACCCAAACTGTGGGGTAGCTAGAGAGAGAGAGAGAGAGAGAGAGAGATAGAACTAACTCTCAAAAAGCCCTAACCTAAGGCACTGCCAGGCCTGCTCACAGAACAAAGGACTGAGTGAATATTAGAGGAGAGTTAGCTGGCTGCAGACCAGCCTATCCCCTGCTAGAGACAGAGAGGCAGGTGAGGGGCAGCTTGAGCCAGAAAGGGGCAATCTTGGCCCCAGAGAGGAATCCTCTATTAAAACTGCAAGCAGGCTCCCAGTTGCTAACCAAGAATTCTGGGGATTCTGGATGGTGGACATCTGCCAAAAGGATCACAGCCAGAGATCAGTTCTCCAGAAGACACACACAGCACATCTGAGAGGGGCATGCCCTCTGCCATCCAGGAAACTGAGAAGCTGGGACACAGGAGGTGATAAGACACAATCTCCACCTGGGGAGACAGCACTCACCAAGCACCTGGTCACCTGAGCTGCTTGGCACTGGGAAGGGCACAAAACAAAGGCCCAACCGAGTCTGCCCCTTTGTGGAGTACCTGAGAACTGGAACCTGAGCTGCTGAGACCTGGTAAGTGCATGCAACCCAGGGTCCACCTCAGATAGTTCCCTGGCAGAGAAACCTAGAACGTGAGAAGTGTAGACTGGGAAAGCAGACTCACCGTGAGTGGGGGCAAACCCACTGTGCCTAAGACACTGTGAGCACTCCCCACAGATGCCAGTGATATTTGTTTGCAGTGTTCCTCCCTCCCCACAGCACAATGGAACAAGTGAGCCTAAATAAATGACCACCTTCACTCTGTTGTGTACGGGAAGAAATTAGACACTGAAGAGATTTGCAAACATAAGAAGATAAAATAAAAAGTGACAGATGCAACATATTAAAACCCTGTAGTTAGCACTGACTACACTGGAAGGGGCCTATAGATCTTGAGAAGTATAATTCAGATCAAGGAACTATCTGAAATTGAACTGACCCCACACTGTCCGCATCAGCTCCAGAGAAATCCCTAGATATATTTTTACTATTATCATTTTTTAAACATTTTAAATGTTTTTGTTTTATTTTTAAATCCTCTATTACTCCTTTAATAGTCATTTTTAAAACCTACTATTACATTACAAAAAAAGCAAACTTCATATATATTTCACAATTTTTGTGACTTTGTTTTGTTTTTTCAATATTGTATTTTTGAGAGTTTAATCTTTACTCTAGATTTTTAATCATTGCTTTTTGGTAATTGTTATCAATTTTGTACCTTTAAGAACCCAATCTTCAGTACCCAATTTTACTTGGGAGTGTGATTACTGGCTTGATTGTTCTCTCCCCCTTTTGACTCTCCCTTTTCTCCACAAGGTCACCTGTACCTCATCCCTCTCCCTTCTCTTCTCTACCCAATTCTGTGAATCTCTTTGGGTGTTATGGGCTGTGGAGAACACTTAGGGAACTGATTATTGGCTGGTGTTGTCTCTCTCCTTTTGATTTCCCCTTTTCTGCTCCTGGTCACTTATGTCTCCTTCCTTCCTCTTCACTTCTCTGTGTAACTCCATGAACCTCTTTGAGGGGTCCAGACTATGGAGAGCACATAGGGAATTGATTGCTGGCTAGCTTGCTCACTCCTCTTTTGATTCCAACTCTTCACCTTCTGATCAAATCTACCTCCCTCCTCCCTCTTCTCTTCTCCATGTAACTCTGTGAACCTCTTTGGGTGTCCCTCATGGTGGAGAAGCTTTTCATCATTGACCTGGAAGTTTTATCATCAGTGCTGTATAGAAGGAGAAGTCTTGAGGCTACTGTAAGAATAAGACTGAAAACAAGAGCCAGGAGGCTAAAGTCCAAAACCTGAGAACAGCAGAGAACTCTTGAGTCCAGGGAATATTAATTGATAAGAGATCATCCAAAAGCCTCCATACCTACACTGAAACCAAACACCACCCAAGAGCCAACAAGTTCCAGAGCAAGACACACCATGCACATTCTCCAGCAATGCAGGAACATAGCCCCGAGCTTCAATATACAGGCAGCTCAAAGTCACACCAAACCCAATGACATCTCAAAATTCGCTACTGCACACTTCATTGCATTCCAGAGAGGAGAAATCAAGCTCCATCCACCAGAACACCGACACAAGCTTCCCTAACCAGGAAACCTTGACAAGCCTCCTGTCCAACCCCACCCACAGAGAGGAACCTCCACAGTAAAGAGGAGCCACAAACTGCCAGAATACAGAAAGGCCACCCCAAACACAGCAATCTAAACAAGATGAAAAGGCAAAGAAATACTCAGCAGGTAAAGGAATATGCTAAATATCCACCAAAACAAACAAAAGATGAGGAGAAAGGGGTCTAGCTGAAAAAGAATTCAGAATAATGATAGTGAAAATGATCCAAAATCTTGAAAACAAAATGGAGTTACAGATAAATAGCCTGGAGGCAAGGATTGAGAAGATGCAAGAAATGTTTAACAAGGACCTAGAAGAAATAAAAAAAAGAGTCAATAATGAGTAATGCAATAACTGACATAAAGAAAACACTATGGACAGAACCAACAGTAGAATAATGGAGGCAAAATATAGGATAAGTGAGGTAGAAAATAGAATGGTAGAAATAAATGAAGCATAGAGGGAAAAAAAGAGAATTTAAAGAAAAGAGGACAACCTCAGGGACCTCTGCAAAAATGTGAAACGCTTTAGCATTTGAATATAGGAGTTCAAGAAGAAGAAGACAAAAAGAAAGGCCATGAGAAAATACTTGAGATGATAGCTGAAAACTTCCCTAAAATGGGGAAAGAAATAGTCACCCAAGTCTAAGAAACCCAGAAAATCCCAAACAGGATACACCCAAGGTGAAACACCACAAGACACATATTAATCAAGTTAACAAAGATCAAACACAGATAACAAATATTAAAAGCAGCAAGGGAAAAACAACAAATAACACACAAGGGGAGACCCATAAGGATAACAGCTGATCTTTAAATAGAAACTCTTCAGACCAGAAGGGAATGGCAGGACATATTTAATGTAATGAAAGAGAAAAACCTACAACACAGATTACTGTACCCAGCAAGGATCACATTCAAATATGAAGGAAAAATCAAAAGCTTTACAGACAAGCAAAAGCTGAGAGAATTCAGCACCACCAAACCAGCTCTTCAACAAATGCTAAAGGATCTTCTTCTCTAGACAGGAAACACAGAAAGGGTATATAAACTTGAACCTAAAACAACAAAGTAAATGATAATGGGATCATACTTATCAATAATTACCTTAAATGTAAATGGGTTGAATGCTGCAACCAAGAGACAAAGACTAGCTAAATGGATACAAAAACAAGACCCCTATGTATACTGTCTACAAGAGACACACCTCAAAACAAGGGATCCATACAGACTGTGAAGGGCTGGAAAGAGATATTCCACATGAATAGAACCAAAAGAAAGCAGGAGTAGCAATACTCATACCAGATAAAATAGACTTTGAAATAAAGGCCATGGAAACAGACAAAGAAGGACACTACATAATGATCAAAGGGTCAATCCAAGAAGAAGATATAACAATTATATATGCATCCAAATAGGAGTACTGCAATATGTTAGGCAAATGCTAACAAATATGAAAGGAGAAATTAACAATAACACAATAATAGTGGGAGACTTCAATATCCCACTGACAATGATGGATAGATCAACTAAACAGAAAATTAATAAGGAAACACAAACTTTAAATGACACAATGGACCAATTAGACCTAATTGATATCTATAGAACATTTCACCCAAAAACAATGAATTTCACTTTTTTCTCAAGTGCACACGGAACTTTCTCCAGGATAGATAACATCCTTAGTCATAAATTTAGCCTTGGTAAATTCAGAAAAGTTGAAATCATTCCAAGAATCTTTTCTGACCACAATGCAGTAAGATTAGATGTCAATTACAGGAGAAAAACTATTAAAAATCCCAACATATGGAGGCTGAACAACAAGCTTCTGAATAACTAAAAAATGACAGAAAAAATAAAAAAAGAAATCAAAATATGCATAGAAATGAATGAAGATTAAAGCACAACAACCCAAAACCTATGGGACGCTGTAAAAGAAGTGCTAAGTGGAAGGTTTATAGCAATACAGGCTTACCTCAAGAAACAAGAAAAAAGTCAAATAACCTAATTCTACAACTAAAGCAACTAGAAAAGAAAGAAATGAAGAAGCTCAGGGCAAGTGGAAGGAAAGAAATCTTTAAAATTAGGGTAGAAATAAATGCAAAAGAAACAAAAGAGACCATAGCAAAAATCAACAAAGCCAAAAGCTGGTTCTTTGAGATGATAAATAAAACTGACAAACCATTAGCCAGAATCATCAAGAAACAAAGGGAGAAGAATCAAATCAACAAAATTAGAAATGAAAATGGAGAAATCACAACAGACTACACAGAAATACAAAGGATCATAAGAGACTACTATCAGCAACTACATGCTGATAAAATGGACAACTTGGAAGAAATGGACAAATTCTTAGAAAAGCATAACTTTCCAAAACTGAACCAGGAAGAAACAGAAAATCTTAACAGACCCGTCACAAGCACGGCAATAGAAACTGTAATCAGAAATCTTCCAATCCATGGGCACAGTATATTTCTCACCATGTTCATGGATCAGAAGAATCAATATAGAGAAAATGAGTATACTACCCAGAGCAATCTATAGATTCAATGTAATTCTGATCAAGCTATCAGCGGTCTTTTTCAGAGAACCAGAACAAATAATTTCACAATTTGTATGGAGATACAAAAAACATAAAATAGCCAAAGCAATCTTGAGAAAGAAGGCTGTACTACAAAGCCACAGTCATCAAGATAGTATGGTACTGGCACAAAGACAGAAATATAGATCAGTGGAACAAAATAGAAAGCCCAGAGATAAATCCATGCACCTATGGACAGCTTATCTTTGACAAAGGAGGCAAGAATGTACAATGGAGAAAAGACAATCTCTTTAACAAGTGGTGCTGGGAAAACTGGACAGCCACTTGTAAAAGAATGAAACTAGAACGCTCTCTAACACCATACACAAAGATAAACTCAAAATGGATTAAAGATCTAAATGTAAGACCAGAAACTTTAAAACTCCTAGAGAAAAATATAGGCAAAACACTCTCTGACATAAACCAAAGCAGGATCCTCTATGACCCACCTCCCAGAATATTGAAAATAAAAGCAAAAATAAACAAATGGGACCTAATTAAAAGGAAAAGCTTCTGCACAACAAAGGAAACTAAAAGCAAGGTGAAAAGGCAGCCTTCAGAATGGGAGAAAATAATAGCAAATGAAGCA
>ML663483.1:3393422-3417710 GCA_007570785.1 Antilocapra americana | reverse complement strand
AATGGGAGAAAATAATAGCAAATGAAGCAACGGACAAACAATTAATCTCAAAAATATACAAGCAATTCCTGCAGCTCAATTCCAGAAAAATAAATGACCCAATCAAAAAGTGGGCCAAGAAATAAACAGACACTTCTGCAAAGAAGACATAAAAATGGCTAACAAACACATGAAAAGATGCTCAACACCACTCATTATCAGAGAAATGCAAATCAAAACCACAATAAGGTACCATCTCCCGCCAGTCAGAATGGCTGTTATCCAAAAGTCTACAAACAATAAATGCTGGAGAGGATGTGGAGAAAAGGGAACCCTCTTACACTGTTGGTGGGAATGGAAACTAGTACAGCCGCTATGGAGAACAGTGTGGCAATTCCTTAAAAACCTGGATATAGAACTAACATAAGACCCAGGAATTCCACTGCTGGGCATACATACCGAGGAAACCAGAACTGAAAGAGACACATGTGCTCCAATGCTCATCATAGCACTGTTTACAATAGCTAGGACTTGGACGCAAACTAGATGTCCATCAGCAGATGAATTGATAAGAAAACTGTGGTACATATACACAAGGAAATATTACTCAGCCATTAAAAAGAATACATTTGAATCAGTTCTAATGAGGTGGATAAAACTGGAGCCTATTATACAGAGTGATGCAAACCACAAAGAAAAACACCAATACAGAATAGTAACGCATATATATGGAATTTAGAAAGATGGTAACAATAACCCTATATGCGAGACAGCAAAAGAGACACAGATGTATAAAACTGTTTTTTGCACCCTGTGGGAGAAGGCAAGGGCTAGATGATTTGAGAGAATAGCATTGAAACATGTATATTATCATATGTGAAACAGATTGCCAGTCCAGGTTTGATGCATGCGACAGGGTACTCAGAGTTGGTGCACTGGGATAACCCAGAGGGATGGGATAGGGAGGGGGGTGGGATGGGGTTTCAGGATGGGGAATATATGTACACCCATGGCGGATTCATTTCAACGTATGGCAAAACCACTACAATATTATAAAGTAATTAGCCTCTAATTAAAATAAATGAATTTTTTAAAAAAGACTTCTCTTATAACACTGAATATCAGTGGTGATAGTGGACACACTTGTCTTTTTCCTAATCTTAGATGGAAAGCTTCCAACTTTTCACTAATAAATAAGAAATTATCTGTGATTTTGTTGTACATGGCCTTTACTATGTTGTGATAGTGGTAAAGAGAAGGAAGAGGAAATGGCAACCCACTCCAGTATTCTTGCCTGGAGAATTCCATGGACAGAGGAGCCTGCAGGCCACAGTCCAAGGGGTCACAAGAGTTGGACACGATTTAGCAACTAAACCACTGCCACCAGTGGTAAAGAATCCTGCCAACACAGGAGATGTAAAAGATGTGGGTTCGATCCATGGTTGAGAAGAACTCTTAGAGGAGGGTATGGCAACCCACTCCTGTATTCTTGCTTGGAGAGTCTCCATAAACAGAAGAGCCTGGTGGTCTACAGTCCATAGGGTCACAAATAGTTGAGCATGACTAAAGAGACTTAGCAGGAATGCATGTTCCTTCTATATAAAATGTGTTTGATATTTTTATTATGAAAATATGTTGCATTTTGTGAATTTTGCTTTCTCTGAGTCTATTTAGAGAATAGATGACTGCAGCCATGAAATTAAAAGATGCTTGCTCCTTGGAAGAAAAGCTATAACCAACCTAGACAGCATATTAAAAATCAGAGCCATTACTTTGTCAACAAAGTTCTGCCTAGTAAAAGCTTTGTTATTTCCAGTAGTCAGTATAGATATGAGAGTTGGACCATAAAGAAGGCTGAGCACTGAAGAACTGATGCTTTTGAACTGTGGTTCTAGGGAAGACTCTTGAGGGCCCCTTGGTCTGTAAGGAGATCAAACTAGTCAATCCTAAAGGAAATTAACCCTGAATATTCATTGGAAGGACTGATGCTGAAGCTGAAGCTCCAGTACTCTGGCCACCTGATGCCAAGAGCTGACTCATTAGAAAAGATCCTATTGCTCAGAAAGATTGAAGGCAGAAGGAGAAGGGGATGACAGAGGCTGAGATAGTTTGATGGCATCATTGACTCAATGAACATGAGTTTGAGCAAGCTCCAGGAGATGGTGAAGGATAGGGAAGCCTGTTATGCTGCAGTTCATAGGGTCACAAAGAGTCAGACACAACTGAATGACTGAAAAACAACAACCTTTACTAGACACATACTATTGACTTTAAGTAGATTAAGCCTGTTAGGCACATATTTAAATATACTAGACATAAGTGTAATATTATTCAGATTCCAAAAAATGAGAAAACAGAAATCCATAAGAGCTTGAAACCATAGCACCCAAGTTAAATCTATGGTGTTTAAGACTTGACACATGGATTAAAATATGGACTGCTCATGTTCTTTCTACTACTTCATATTTATCAATTTATGTGTGTACAAAGAGGAAAGACATGTTATCCAACAGTGAAGAAAGGAAGCTTAACAGGCAAGACTTTGTGGAGGAAGAAAACTGAATAGACTTCTTAAGAGGCCAGAATTATTTCATCGTGGGTCATCCTTGAATTTTTTGCAGTGCCTCACACAGTATATTGTTGATAGCAGGTGATTTCAAATATTTTTGAGTTAGATAGCTAGATCAAATGGTATTGTTTTTCTCCTTCTCAGTTTTTTAAACTTTGATTTCATTTGAGCAGTATTTCTCTGTATATATGGATTAGTACTAGTAACAGCTTTGTAAAAAATTTTGAATGAGGTACATTCCTCACTTGCTCTCTTCATAGCTTCAATCAACTCAGGAAAACTGTTGTAGTAGATTGAATTAATTCCACCCTCAATCTAGTGTGTATTTCTATACTGTAGAAGTTGAAAACCTAAAAAATAACTGCAAACAACAAGAAGACATTATTGCCTACCAATTAGACTGGCTAAGTAACAGAAATTGACAGTATCAATTGTTTTCAACATGTGGAGCCTCAGGAACACTAATTTAATGCTGGTGGAAATGTAAATGACACAGGTAATTTGGAAGATAATTTAATGGCTTCTTATAAAGCTGAACCTCATTTTACCATATGACCCAAAAACTCCACTCCTAGGTAATTTACCCAAAGGAATTTAAAACTAGTTCACACAGAAACATAAACAAAAAAGCTGGTATTAATAGACGTTTTATTGCTGCCCCAAACTGGAAAGAATGAGGATGTCCTTCAATAGGTGAATGAATAAACAAACTATGATATAGCCATAAAATGGAATAATTTTTATTTCAAATAAAAAGAATAAACTATCAATACATGTAAAATATAGATGAACCTTAAATAATACTTCTAAGTGAAAGTCAGGAAAAGTAATTAATACATACTCTATAATTCTATTTGTATGATTTCCTGAAAAGGGAAAATTTTTGGAAGGGAAAACAAATCACTACATGCCAGGGGTTAAAGGAGAAGTTAATGTATAACAAAAGGAAGTAAAGTGGATTTGTTTCAGGGAAGAAGAACTAATATTCAGTTCAGTTTAGTCACTCAGTCGTGTCTGACTCTTTGCAACTGCGTGGACTGCAGCATGCCAGGCCTCCCTGTCCATCACCAACTCCCGGAGTTTACCCAAACCCATGTTCATTGAGTCAGTGATGCCATCCAACCATATTATCCTCTGTCATCTGCTTCTCTGCCTGCTCTCAATCTTTCCCCGGATCAGGGTCTTTTTAAATGAGTCAGCTCTTCACAGCAGGTAGCCAAAGTATTGGAGTTTCAGTTTTAACATCAGTCCTTCCAATGAACACCCAGGACAGATCTCCTTTAGGATGGACTGGTTGCATCTCCTTGCTGTCCAAGGGACTCTCAAGAGTCTTCTCCAATGTCATAGTTCAAAAGCATCAATTCTTCAGCACTCAGCTTCTTTACAGTTCAACTCTCATATCCATACATGACTACTGGAAAAACCATAGCCTTGACTAGACGGACTTTTGTTGGCAAAGTAATGTCTCTGCTTTTTAATAGGCTGTCTAGGTTAGTCATAACTTTCTTTCCAAGGAGTGTCCTTTAATTTCATGGCTGCAGTCACCATCTGCAGTGATTTTGGAGCCCCCCAAAATAAAATCAGCCACTGTTTCCCCATCTATTTGCCATGAAGTTTTGGGACTGGATGCCATGATCCAGCATTGAATCTGCACACACACAAAAGATACTGTGCATAGAATAAAATATCCTGCTATGAAGATACTTCTTTAAAGCAGATTTGCACAATTTATAATATCCTTTCTTGCCAATTTCTCTCCATATAAGCACATTAGCATGCCATGAACACTTTTGAAGTATCTTGTATTTGGACAATTTTTCAGTGCTAGCATATACTTATGCAATCTTTGAAAAGAAATCTGTAATCCATAGATTACATGTGTCTAGAACTTTCAGACTCTAATAATATCTGCTTATCAGATAGTATTGCTTTTAATTCTATGATAATTCTGTTTCCTCTCATTGTTCCTATATATGAGATTTATTTTTTGAGGGGATGTTGTAAAAATTTTGATTATTTTGTATTGAAGTCTCCCTTATAACAAGATAGAATGAAATCTGTCTCCTTCTGACCAGAAGAGGGCACTAGTGGTTCTTAAGTCATGAGCTCCAGGGTAGAGAGCTGAAGGGAATTTAAAGAGCTTTTTTTTTTTTTTCATTTCCAGCACTTCAACAATCTCTCACTACTTCTATCTGAAACTTTAATTTATTAGACATATAAAGAGCTTAACAGGAGAATTAGACAGGAGCTAGGCATTTATTACCAAATACTTCTGCATGTCAATTATGAGAAGGAATTTTTGCCTGACTGATTAAGACCTCAGTCATGTATATATTTGCTAGAGTGGAAATCAGGTTATGTTTCAGAGGCTCCCTGAAGCTACAGCTTGTTTTGGAGGGATTGAGGAAAGCAGTTGGGAAACATTCTATTCTTAGCTAGAACAACCGACAGGATGATTCAGAATATTTTAGAAAAAAATAAATCATATTCAGGGTTTCCCTGATGGCTCAGTGGTAAAGAATTTGACTGCTGATGGAGGAAACCCAAGTTTGATCCCTGGATCAGGATGATCCCCTAGCAAAGGAAATGGCAACCCACTCCAGTGTTCTTGCCTGGGGAATCCCATGGTCAGAGGAGCCTGGGAGGCTACAGTCCATGGGATTGCAAGAGTTGGACACAACTTAGTGACTAAAAAAAACAACAAAATCATATGCACCTTAACTATTATGCAGGATTCGAATATTCAGCTACAATGATATTTTTAAAATTTGGAATTATTGATCTTTGGTTTGATAACTTTTTAGACTAAATTGGGCAAGAAAGAATTGGAATTTTGTTTTAGAGAGCAAATTCTCTGTTTCATATGTTCCATTTATTGTCCAGCACCATTTTCTAAATGGACACCAAAATCAGGGTGCTTTTTATTTACTGACTCTATTAACAGAGGGATGATTCCCCCATCTCAGTAAATACAGAATTAATAGGGTCAACATAGGGCAGCAGTAAAGTAGATAAGTGGCCAGGTGGTTGAATTAAGAGGGCAAAAAAGCCCTCTTGAATGTAAATTGATCTTCATAATTACAATCACTCCTTTAGGGAAAGTCTTATCTAAAATCTGTGTGAAAATAAAAATATTTTACCTGAGAGAATGTAACAGCTTACTTAATGACACAGTCTGACAAGCTCCTGAAACAGTGATCTATAAATTTGTTCTTCAATCACTCAGTCTTGTCCAACTCTTTGCCAGTCCATGGGCTGCAGAACACCAGGTTCCTCTGTCCTTCACTATCTCCAGGAGCTTGCTCAAACTAATGTCCATTGAGTCAATGATGCCATCTAACAATCTCATCCTTTGTCACCCTTTCTCCTCCTGTCTTCAATCTTTCCCAACATCAGTGTCTTTTCCAATGAGTTGGTTCTTCCCGTTAGGTGGCCAAAGTATTGGAGCTTCAGCTTCAGCATCACTCCTTCCAATGAATATTAAGGACTGATTTCCTTTACAATTGACTGGTTTGATCTCCTTGCAGTCCAAGGGACTCTCAAGAGTCTTCTCTAACATCACAGTTTGAAAGCATCACTTTTTCAGTGCTCAGACTTCTTTATGGTCCAATTCTCACATACATATATGACTGCTGGAAAAACTACAGCTTTGACTATATGGATCTTTGTCAACAAAATAATGTCTCTGCTTTTTACTATGCTGTCTAGGTTTGTCATAGTTCTTCTACCACGGGGCAAGTGTCTTTTAATTTCATGGCTGCAGTGACCATCTGCAATGATTTTGGAGCCCAAGAAGATAAAGTCTGTCATTGTTTCCATTTTTTCCCCATCTATTTGCCATGAAGTAATGGGACTCGATACCATGATTTTCGTTTTTTGAATGTTGAGTTTTAAGCCAGGTTTTTCATTCTCTTCTTTCACCTTAATCAAGAGGCTCTTTAGTTCCTGTTCCCTTTCTGCCATAAGTGTGGTATCATCTCTAAATCTGAGGTTATTGATATCTAATTGATTGTGTCTTGTGCTTCATCCAGTCCAGAGTTTCTCATGACCTACTCTGCATATAAGTTAAATAAGCAGGGTGACAATAGGCAGCCTTGACATGTTCCTTCCCAATTTTGAACCAGTTCGTTGTTTCATGTCCAGTTGTAACTGTTGCTTCTTGACCTGCATGCAGGTTTCTCATAAGGCAGGTAATGTGATCTGGCATTCTTATCTCTGCAAGAATATTCCACAGTTTGTTTTAACCCACACATTCAAAGGCTTTAGCATAGTCAATGAAGCAGAAGTAGATGTTTTTCTGCAATCCCCTTACTTTTTGTATGGTCCAATGGATATTGGCAATTTGATCTATGGTTCCTCTGCATTTTCTAAATCCAGCTTGTACATCTGGAAATCCTTGGTTCACATACTGTCGAAACCTAGCTTGGAGGATTTTGAGCATTACATTGCTAGCATGTGTAATGAGTGCAATTGTGGGGTAATTTGAACATTCTTTGGGAGTGGAATGAAAACTGATATTTTCCAATCTTGTTGCCACTGCTGGGTTTTCCATATTTCCTGGGATATTGAGTGCAACCTCTTAACAGCATCATCTTTTAGGATTTGAAATAGCTCAGCTGGAATTCCATCATCTCCACTAGCTTTGTTTGTTGTAAATTTTTATATGGGGAAACCAGAAATGGATGAGTTTGGAAAGCAGAACACTTCATGTACTCATAAGTTCTTAGGGCCTGAGTGGATTTATGGCAGCCTGATAAAACAAGAACACATTTTGTGTCTAGCAGTAGACTTGAGTCAGTGGTTGAGAGAGAACTCAAGATAAATTCTGTTTACTTCACTGTTGCCCTGGCCTGTCTGCCAACAATCATTCCTGCACAGAACCATCCCTTGGGTACTATATAATATCATTTTTTGTCTTTCACATTTACTCAATTTTCACTAGAATATGAATTTGCAGTTGGATTTCATTTTGACAGTTATACCATACTGTAAAATTTTTTTCTCTGGTTGTCATTTATCTCAAATATCCTACAAATAGAACTTATTGTTGTGATTAATCTATAATGTGAAAGGCAAAGAAAAAAATTGTTTCTTTTTATTCTACTTATTCTAACTTACTGAGACTTCTTTCTGCATCCTATTGTACTTTAGAAGCATTCAATAAGCCCCTTAACAAATAAGTTTAGCTGAGTGTAAAGATACTTACTTTAAGCTTAAATGATCACTTTTAACATTTAAAATTTTAATCAATGTTGAACCTTTTAGGAAAAGCGATTTGAACATATTAAGGATTATTAAAGCAGTTTCTTCATTCAAATGTGTTAAGACTTTTTTTTCTAGTGTCCATCTTACATATCTGTAAGCTATAGATTTCATGGAAATTAGTTGACCAACACCAATTACAATTATGATGTACTTCTGGGGAAAAGACTTTAACTTGAACTTGTCAATTCTGGTTTTAACAAGCCTCTTAAACATCTTTTAAATGTGAATAAGTACCAAACAAGCAGTATTATGTAGATAGTTAATAACCATCATAATTGGAATAATATATGCCTTTCTATATTATTAATTAAACTAGTATCATTTGCTTTTAAACTACATTACTTGCCCTGCCTCCTTCACTGGGATGTTATGAGGTCATAGAGAAGAATAAATATAAATGCACTGACAAATAAAAAACTCTGTACCACATAAAAAAAGATTGTTGTTTCTCTTTAAGCCTGAAATAGTCCATAAGCCAAGAATTATAAACTGTAGCTAATTTTAGGGAAAAAAACACAGACAAAATGCTTACATTTGGATCCAGAATTGTGTGACAGACACCTCTGAGACTATAGTTAATAAGAGTACAGCCTGGGATGAGTGTGAATTCTATAAATAAATTCTTGCTCGATTTTGTTCCACAGCATACAAAAATATCACTTTAAGAACAAAATAATTTATGAAGACATATACAACAAAGGAAGGATAACTGAAATTGGAAGAGAAGGAACTTTATATACATACATTCATTGTACGATTTTGCTTCCACACTAGCTCTGTCACTAATGTTTAGAAGTTTTCAGTCATTGAGAAATATACACCTTCTGGTGTCATAGAAGAAGGACTGTAATTAATCAACTCTAATGCATACTTTTCTGATTGATAACCTGAGGTTGCATGAGTTTGTGTTGACAATTTACAAATAGCTCTGTTAAGACTTATGTGCAATAGCTGTAGATGCATAGCCATTAATCACAACCATGAGTTGGCCTCCTAGAGTGGTTTACAGCAACTTTTAATGTATGTTTTGCTAATTGGAAGTTACAGTGGTGCTGTGAATTCCCAGATGAATACTACTTTGGTACTGACTACCTGAGGAGAGAAAGCCCTCTAAATATTCATCTTGAAGGTCAGTTAAAATTATGAGAAATACATAGTCATCTTCTAACTCTCCCAAAGGTAAAAAAGTATTTATTTTTAAAAGATACAGAATAAGATGACCAGGAGTAGTATAAAATTATACTTTTTATTCACGTTTTCCCAAAATGATATTTAAAATGTTGTCTTTTCCTCTATTGTGAGCTATTGTTTAATGAATTTCTGCATATAGTCCTTGAAAAACACTATTTTTCTTGCCTCTCAGATGGCTCATGTAGAGAGATTTACGCCCATTATGCAAAAATGTTTTGTAGCATAATTAAGAGGAAGCATAACAGTAGCATAATTAACAGGAAGTCTGAGGAAGCACCCACCAAAATCCAATAATCAAATCTTGGATTTGAGCCACCTTCAGTAAGTTCCAAGAATTTTGCTTTCATTGAGATGATTTTTTGACACTGATTGACAATCTTATAAGGACCAATGATATTTTCATTATGGCATCATTAAGAAGTAGCCTGTAGTTAAAAGGCAATATTCTCAAATTATTAATACTGGAATAATCATCATATTAATTCAGATATTGTGAATAATGCATAAAAATTACTAATGTAAAAACCAAAAGAATGCAGCAAGTTGAATAAAAAAATAATAATTTACATTTTCTATATAGTAAATTGTACTATTCTTATGGAGACTTGGGGAATTAAGCCATAATTCAGAGGAGAAAATTCTAGAGCAATAATATGAACCCATCAAAAAATGACTGTTTTAGATTACTATAAATCAGTACCACTTTGGTAGATTTAGTTGTGCCAAGTAATTAATACATAAAAACTCAATGTATAATATTCCTCATATCAGCAGATTCTAGTGTGTTACTTTCCAATATATAACGAACAGAAATGTTAGAGTATTAGACACATGATAATTTTAGGTATGTTTTAGCACAAGGAGTTACTAATGTTTCTCAGTGATTGAAACACTTTACCAGAAACCAATAACTTTGCTACTACTTTTGTCTATTTAATTATTATTCTATACATAGGATCATATAAGCATATGCCAAACATCCAGTTTGGTTAGTACCCTACTGAACATTTCTTGCCAATGTTATGATTTAGTTATCTCCCTGAAAAATGATTGAGGTTTACGGCTGATATCATCAGTTGTGGTACAAATATTCAAAAATGAATTCACTCTCCTATATGTGTTCTACTAGTTTAGCTGGTGGTCAAGATGTTGCAAATGATATTCAATGATTTTTGAGTGAAGGTAATATTTATTCATCCTATTAACTTCAAGACTTAGGGAGAGGAGGCAGATTGTATCATTATAATAAAATAACATATGAGGTAGAGCCAAGGGCAGTACAGACAGCACTATACTGTGTGAGATCACACAATGAGTGACATGTGACACCATGGAGCACACTCCTGGTGGAAACTTCTGGTAGAGAAGTACTCACTGGCTCCTCTCCAGAAGGAGCACTCCAATCCCACCTACTTCACATACAAATAGATCTGGGGGTTTCTACTCCAAGAGATAGGGAGTACACCTGGTCCCCTGACAGAGCACTGACAACCACTGAACAAACAGAAGGCTCTGCTCAATAGACAGTGTGGGCTTTGGTGATTACAATACCAGCCACAAGCTCTAACAAGAGGACAGTGGCCAACACACATGGCAGGCATCTATACTAAAAACAGCCCTCACACCAAAAATATTAGACATACAAAGGCTGCATAAGGATGCTTCCACATAAAAACCTTCAAGACCAAAGATAACTTTCTCCTAAACGCATAGAGTCTGAAAAATATAAGTTAAATGAACAAGCCGAGTAACCACCTCCAATTAAAAGATGAAGAGAATTCTTATGAAATTACAAACAATGAAATAGACAAATTTAGGTTAATAGATGATGAGTTCAAAACAGGAGATAATGAAAATACTAAAGGAAATAAGAAAGGCTACCAATAGAAATGCAGATTACTGTCAAAAAGAACTAAAACCTATAAAGAGGAATCAAGAAAAATTAGCAAACTCATTTGATGATATGAAAGCTGAGCTAAAGGCAATGAATATCAGATTGAATAATGCAGAAGACTGAACGTGTGATCTAGAAGAGAGAATAATGAAAATTAACCAATCAGAACAGCAGAAAAAAGACAAATAAAAAAGAAAGAAATATAATAGACTTATAGAGTCATACAAAGAATGCAAATCTACAAATCAGAAGAATCTTAGAAGAAAAAGAAAGAAAAGGGGGCATCAAAAATACATTTGAAGAAATTATGGCTGAATACATCCCAAGTTTAAAGAAGGAAACAAGCATGCAGGATAGGAAGTGCAGAAGATCCCAAACAAAATGAACCCAAACAGATCTACCAAGACATATTATAATTAAAATTGCAAAAGTAAATGATAAATAGAGGATTCTAAAAGCAGTAAGAGGAAAGCAAAGAGTTAATCACAAGACAACCTCCATAAAGTTATCAACTAGTTTATCTATAGAAATGTTGCAGGCCAGAAGGGAGTGGTGGCAAGATATACTCAAAATTCTGAAAGGGGAAAACATATAACCCAGGATACTCTACAAAGTAAGATTATTGATTAGAATAGAAAGAGGGATAAAGAATTTCTCAGACAAGCAAAAGCTAAAAGAATACAGCAATACTAAACATATCCCAACAGAAATATCAGAAGGTCTACTCTAAATAGAAAAGAAGCAAGAATCTACAGGAAAGAAAAAATTCACAATTGGAAAGGAAATCACTTAAGACAATACACCAATTAAAAAATCAAAATATTTTTGTGAAAGCAATGTAAACAACAATGAACAGCAACAGGGAAAACAAGAAGATGTAAAAGAGAATATCAAAACCATAAAAAGTTTAAAAATCATAAAATGTGGAAGAGGAGAGCAAGAGGATGCAGATTTTTTAAGAATACATTGAGCATATAGGACTACTCTTCTAAAGCAAGTAGATTTAAGAAGTGGCTAACACACTTGAGAAATAGTATATCCACAAACCAAAAACACACTATAAAGTCACAAAAAGAATAGAAACAAGCACAATACATAAGAAGGCCATCAAACCACTTAGGAAAAGCAAAAGAAAGGAACAAAGAAGAAGTACAAAATCAACTGAAAAACAAGGTTTAAAATAGCAAAGAATGCATACTATCAATTATTACCTTAAATGTCAATGGACTAAATGTTACAATCAAAAGATATAAAGTGGCTGGATTTTACAATAAGAGCCTACAACATGCTACCTACAAAGGCCCATATTAAGGCAAGGGGGACACATAGATTGAAAGTAAGGTGACGGAAAATGTATTTTATGCAAACAGAAATGAAATAAACCAGGGGAAACAGAACTTCTATCAAAACAAAATAGATTTTCAAAGGAATAACATAAAGAAAGATAAAGGACACTATACAGTAATAAAAAGATCAATACAAGAAAATAATATTGCATTTATTAATATTATATGCACCAAAAATAGGAGCATCTAAATACATAAAACAACTACATAAAAGATATAAAGGGAGAAATTGACAGGGATGCCATAATGGCAGAAGACATTATAATACCCCAGTCACATCAATGGACAGGTTTTCTAAACAAAATTATAAGGCAACAAAAACTTAAATGATAAAATAGAGCAGTCAGATTAATCGATTTCTTTAAGACAATGTATCCCCCCAAAAAAGTGAAAACAGAATAAAAATTCTTTCCAAAAGCTGTTGTTCAGTCACTCAGTCTAGTCCTACTCCTTGAGACCCATGGGCTGCATCATGTCAGGCTTCCCTGTGCCTCACCACCTCCTGTAACTTGCTCAAACTCATGTCCATTGAGTCAATGATGCCATTCAACCATCTGGTCCTCTGTTGTCCCCATCTCCTCCTGCCTTCAATCTTTCCCAGCATCAGGGTCTGTTCTAATGAATCTGCCCTTGGCATCAGGTGGACAAAGTATTAGAGCTTCAGCATCAGTCCTTCTAGTGAATATTGAGGACTGATTTCCTTTAGGATTGATTGATTTGATCTCCTAGCAGTCCAAGGGACTCTCAAGAGTCTTCTCCAACATGACAGTTAAAAAGTATCAATTCTTTGGCACTCAGCTTTCTTTTCTAAAAAAATTTTCTTTGCTTTATTGTGTTGGTTTTGGCATACATTGACATGAATCCACCATGGGTATACATATGGCACTCAGCTTTCTTTATGGTCCAACTCTCACATCCATACATGTCTACTGGGAAAAACAAAACAAAACATAGCTTTGACTAGATGGACCTTTGTCAGCAAAGTAATGTCTATGCTTTTTAATAGGGGCTAGCTTGTCATAGGGGCTTCCTTTACGGCTCAGTTGGTAAAGAATCTGCCTGCATGCAGAAGACCTGGGTTTGATTCTTGGGTTAGGAAGATTCCCTGGAGAAGGAAATGACAACCCACTCTGGTATTCTTGCCTGGAGAATCCCATGGGCAGAGGAACCTGACAGGCTACAGTCCATGGGGTTGCAAGAGTTGGACATGACTTAGTGACTAAACCACCACAGGTTGTAATAGCTTTTCTTCCAAAGAGCCATTGTCTTTTAATTTCATGGTTGCAATCACCATCTCCAGTGATTTTGGAGCCAAAGAAAATAAAGTCTGTCATTGTTTCCATTCATGAAGGGATGGGACCAGATGCCATAATCTTTGCTTTTTGAATGTTGAGTTTTAAGTGAATTTTTTCACTTTCTTTCAGCTTTATCAAGAGGTTCTTAAGTTCCTCTTTGCTTTCTGTCATAAGGGAGGTGTCATCTATATATCTGAGGTTATTGATATTTCTCCTGGCAATCTTGATTCCATATTGTGCTTCATCCAGCCCAGCATTTCACATGATCTACTCTGCATATAAGTCAAATAAGCAGGGTGACAATATACAGCCTTGAAGATCCCTTTCCCAATTTGGAACCTGTCCATTGTTCCATGTCCAATTCTAGTTGTTGCTTCTTGACCTGCATGCAAATTTCACAGGAGACAGGAAGCAGGTAAGGTGGTCTGGTATTTCAACAGGTTGTTGTGATCCACATAATCAAAGGCTTTTGCATAGTCAATAAAGCAGAAGTAGATATATTTCTGGTATTCTCTCTCGGTTTCTATGAGCCTGCGGATGTTGGCAATTTGATCTCATGTCCTTCAGCCTTTTCTAAATCCAGCTTGAAAATCTGGAAGTTCTCAATTCACATACTATTGAATTCTAGCTTGGAGAATTTTGAGTATTACTTTGCAAGTATGTGGAGTGCAATTGTGTGAAACATTAAAGCTTATTTTTGGCATTGCCTTTCTTTGGCATGAGAATGAAAACTGATCTTTTCCAATCCTGTGGCCATGGCTGAGCTTTCCAAATTTGCTAGAATATTGAGTGTAGCCACTTTCACAGCATCATCTTTTAGGATTTGAAATAGCTCAGCTGTAATTTCATCATATCCACTAACTTTGTAGTGATGCTTCCTAAGGCACACTTGACACTTCAAGATGCCTGGCTCCAGATGAGTGCTCACACCATTGGAGTTATCTTGGTCACTACTATCTTTTTTGTGTAGTGTTTCTGTGTATTCTTGTCACCTCTTCTTAGTATCATCTGCTTCTGTTAGATCAATACCATTTCAGTTCTTTATTGTGACCATCTTTGCATGAATTATTCCCTTGGTATTTCTAATTTTCTTTTTTTTTCCATGGAAAAAACCCTCTTGTTTATTTGATTAAACAAAAATAAAATAAGCTGCATAGGAACAATTTTAAAGTCCAAAGAGACACCAACTTTGTTTTAAGGCTGCAGTAGCTGATACATCATCTCCTTGCTACCTTGTCCAGCCTCCTCTGTGGACCACAGCCATACATTCAGAAGCCTGTTAGCTAACACAGGAGTTTTTGAACACTTTCCCATAGGTTCTTCACCTGCTCATTGCCTGTCATGCTTGAGACCTGCAGTGTATCATTTAAAAGTAAAACTCCAGAAGGGAGGAGGGGAAAAAAAACCCACCCCACACAAGAACCCACCTTAAAGGTCTGGGGAAAACCCTTCACTTCCCTGGTTCTCCACTTAATGGACAGGATCCACACCACCGCTGCAATGCCCATTTTCTAGAGATCTAGTCTCTCCTTCCCAGTCTATTGTTTGCCTGTATTTCTTTGCATTTATCGCTTAAGGAAGGTTTTCTTATCTCTCCTGGTTATTCTTTGGGACTTTGCATTCAGATGGATATATCTTTCCTTTTCTCCTTTGCATTTCACTTCTTTTCTCAGTTATTTGTAAGGCCTCCTCAGACAATCATTTTGCCTTTTTGCATTTCTTTTTCTTAGGGATGGTCTTGATCACTGCCTCCTGTACAATGTTATGAACCTCCATATATAATTCTTCAGGCACTCTATCAGATCTAATCTCTTGAATTTATTTGTCAATTCTACTGTATAATCATAAGGAATTTGATTTAGGTCATACCTGAATGGTCTAGTGGTTTTCCCTACTTTCTTCAATTTAGATCTGAATTTGGCAATGAGTTTCTGATCTGAGCAGCAGTCAGCTCCCAGTCTTGTTTTTTTCTGACTGTATAGGATTTCTCCATCTTCGTCTGCAAAGAAAATAATCAGTCTGACTTTGGTCTTGACCAAGTGGTGATGTTCATATGTAGAGTAGTCTCTTGTGTTGTTATGACCAGCATGTTATTTTTGTCAAAACTTTTTTAGCCTTTTACCTACTTCATTTTGTACTCCAAGGCCAAACTTTCTGCTACTCCAGGTATCTCTTGACTTCCTACTTTTGCATTCCAGTCCCCATAATGAAAAGAATATCTTTTGTTGGTGTTAGTTCTAGAAGGTCTTGTAGGTATTCACAAAACAGTGTAACTTCAGATTCTTTGGATTTAGTGGTTGGGGCATAGACTTATATTACTCTGATATTGAATGATTTGCCTGGAAATGAAACAAGATCATTCTGTCACTTTTGAGATTACACTCAAGTACTGCATTTCAGAGTCTTTTGTTGACTTTGAGGGATACTCCATTTCTTCTAAGGGATTCTTGCCCGCAGTAGTAAAGGTAGTGGTCATCTGAATTAAATTCACTCATTTTGGTCCATTTTAGTTCATTGATTCCTAAATAGTCGGTGTCCACATCCCTTCAATAAAAAGTAAAAACTTAATGTACATTCTTTTCAGTAGCACATGGTATATTCTCTCAGGTTTACCACAGGCTAGGTTAGAAAACAAGCCTCAACCATCTTAAGAAGATATAAATCACTTTTAGCATTTTTTCTACCCATAACAGTGTGTAACTAGAAATTAACTACAGAAAAATAAACAAGAAAAAAAGATTACATAGAGACTAAATATCATGCTACTAAAAACCTAATGAATCAACCATGAAATCAAATAAGGAATTTTAAAATACATTGAGAAAAAATACAATTAAAAATGATCTCCAAAATCAGAGGAACACAGCAAACGCTGTTCTTAGAGAAAAGTTATAGTGATACTGGACCTCATTAAAGAATGAGAAAAATCTCAAATAAACAGCCTAAAAGAATTAGGATAAGAAGAACAGACAAAATATAAAATCAACTAAATAGAGGAAATAATATCAGAGAGGAAATATAGTCAAGATGAAGAAAACAATAGAAAATATCAATACACATGTGTTAATTCTTTGAATGGGGATCAAAATCAATAAAACCCAGTTCAGGCTCATGAAGAAGAAAAGAGAGAGAACCCAAATAATATAAGAAATATTAAGAGAAGTAATTGCAACCACAACCACAGAAACACACACATAGAGACAAACAACAGAACACTATGAACAAGGACATGCTGACAAATTGGAAAATCTAGAAGAAATTGACAAGTTTCTAGAAACATACAGCTTACCAAAACTGAATCAAAAAGAAACATGTGCCAGAAGGAAAAACAACAATACAGTATACTAATGCATATATATGGAATTTAGAAAGACGGTAACGAGAACCCAGCATGCGAGACAGCAAAAGGAACACAGATGTATAGAACAGACTCGTGGACTCTGTGGATGAGGGCAAGGGTGGGGTGATAAGGGAGAATGGCATTGAAACATGATAATTATCATATGTGAAATCAATCGCCAGCCCAGGATTGATGCTCGGGGCTGGTGCATCGAGATTTCCCAGGGGGAGGGAGGAGGGAGGGAGGAGGGAGGGGGGTTCTGGAGGGGGAGCATATGTAAACCCATGGCGATAACATGTCATTGTATGGCAAAACTAATAAAAAAATAAAAAAAGAAACAAATGATTCTAAAGAATTGATCACTAAAAGTCAAATAGAATATGTAAAAAACAAACAAACAAATGCTCCCTTCCTTGCAAACAAAAGTTCAGAACCAGAAGTTTTCATGGGAGAATTCTACCAAACATACAAAGGGATATACCAATCTTTTTCAAGTTCTTCCAAAAGGTTGAATGAAAAGGAACACTCATTCTGTCAAATCACCATCATCCTGATATCTCATATACACCCACGGCTGATTCATATCAATGTATGGCAAAAATCACTACAACATTGTAAAGTAATTAGCCTCCAATTAAAATAAATAAATTTTAAAAATTAAAATAAAATGTGAAGCCCAACAAAGAAAAAGTTATCAGAGAAAGACTCTACTAGAAAAGAAAAAAATCACAGACTAATATCTTTGATAAATATAGATATAAAAACTCTCAATAAATATTAGCAAACCAAATTGAACATCACATGCACAATATCATATACAACAGCCAAGTTGGATTCATCCCAAGATGGCAAGGACAGTTCAACATAAGCGAATCAGTCATACATAACATCAAAAAAGGAAATAACAAAAACCACAAAATCAACTCCATAGATGCAAAAAAAGCATCTTATAAAATTCCACACCCATTCATGAAAAATATTCTTACCTAAGCTGGCATAGAGGAAACATTTCAACTATTTATGACATATTTCATATTTCAGTTATTTATGGCAAACCCACACCCAACATAATGCTCAGCAGTGAAAACTGAAAGCCTTCCTGCTAAAATCTGGGAAAAGATAAAGATGCCCAGTCTTCATGACTTTTATTCAACATAGTCCTGGAAATTCTAGCCACAATAATCAGACAAGAAAAATAAATAAAATTATCCAAATTGGAAGGGAAGAGTTAAAACTGTCATATGCAATGACATGGACACCCTATATGGAAAACCCTAGACTCAACATAAAACGTACTAGAGCTGATGAACAAATCCAGCAAGGTAGCAGGATACAAGATTAATGTACAGAAATCTATTGCATTTCTTTGCATTAACAATGAAATAAAAGAAAGGGAGTTAAAATTCTCTTCTAAAATTACATAAAAAATAAAATAGGGAAAAACCTGGCAAAGGAAGTGAAAGACTTATATATACACTAAGAACTGCAAAAATATTGACAACATAAATTGAATATTATTTTTAAAATTAAATAATGTATCCTATTCTCTTGGATTGGAAGAATTAATATTGTTAAAATGGCCCTACTGCCTAAATAAATCTACAGACTTAACGTGATCCCTATCAATTTACTCACTGTATTTTTCACAGAGCTAGAAGAAATAAATGGAAATTTATATGGAACTATAAAAGACCCCAGTTTACCAAGGTAATCCTGAGGGAAAAGAACAAAGCTGGAGGCATAACCCTCTCATACTTTAGACAATACTGTAAAGCTATAGTAATGAAAGCAGCATCATATTGGCACAAAAACATACATATGGATCAATGGAAAACAACAGAGAGACCAGAAAAAAACAAACAAACAAACAAACACAGACCCATGGTTAATTAATTTTTGCAAAGGATGCAATAATATACAATGGAGAAAAGACAGTCTTTTCAGTGACAGGTGTTGTTAAAGTTGGACAGCCACATGTAGATTAGTGAAGTTAGAATGAATCCTCATGTCATATAAAAAATAAACTCAAAATGGCTTAAAGACTTAAGTATAAGACAGGATACCATAATCTTCCTAGAAGATAAAATAGGCAAACCATTCTCAGTCTCCGAAGGCAAGTGAAATAAAATTAAAACTAGACAAAGGAGGTCTAACCAAACATAAGATTTTGTCCAGCAAGGGAGACCATAAACAAAACAAAACGGCCTATGGGTTGAGAGAAATCATTTGCAAATTACATGACCAACTGGGGATTAATTTCCAAAATATACAAACCTCTCATACAACTCAGTAACTCAAGAACAAACGACCCAGTCAGAAAATGGCCAGGATAAATAAACATTTCTAAAATAGACATTTCTACAAAGAAGACGTACAGATGAGGCACATGAAAAGATGTTCAACATCACTAATTATTAGCAAAATGCAAATCAAAATTACAATTAAATACCACATTACACAATTCAAAAGCATCAGTTCTTCAGCACTAAGCCTTCTTTATGGTCCAACTCTCACATCCATATATGACTACTTCAAATTGTGGTGCTGGAGAAGACTCTTGACACTTCCTTGGACTGTGAGGGGATTAAACTAGTCAATCCTAAAGGAAATCAATCAACCCTGAATATTCATTATAAAGACTGATGTTGGCCACCTGGTGCAAAGAACTGACACACTGGAAAAGACTCTGATGCTGGGAAAATTTGAGGGCAGGCAGAGAAGGTAGTGACAGAGGTTGAGATGATCAGATGGCATCACCAACTCAATGCACATGAGTTTGAGCAAACTCTGGGAGATAGTGAAGAACAGGGGCGTCTGATGTGCTGCACTCCATAGGGTCACAAGGAGTCAGACAAAACCTAGTGACTGAAAAACAACTACACAGGTCAGAGTGATCATCATAAAAAGTCTACAAATACCAAATGCTGGAGAGACTGTGGAGGAAAAGAAATGGGAAGTGAACTGGTACAGCCACTATTGATAACAATATGAAGGTGCCTCACAAAACTAAAAACAGTTTCCATGTTAATCAGAAATAGCACTCCTGGGCATATATCTGGTAAAAAAAAAGTTTTTTTTTTTTTTAATTACAAACATCCCTGTTTGTATCAGCACTGTTTCCAATATTTAAGAAATGGAAGCAACCTAAATGTGCATTGAATGGATAAAGAATATGAATGAATACAACAGATTATTACCAAGCTATATAAAATATATGAAACAATGTCATTTGCAGCTACATGGATGGACCTAGAGATTATCATAGTAAGAGAAATAAATCAGAAAGAGAAAGTCAAATATCATAGGATATCACTTATATGTGGAATCAAATATAAATGAACTTATCTATGAAACAGATGGATTTACTGATATAGAGAAAAGACTTGCGGTTGCCAAAAGGGTGTGTGGGTTTGGATTGGGTATTTGAGACTACGAAATGCAAGCTTTTATACAGAACTGTTAAACAAAGTCTTACTGTATTGTGCAGGGAAACATATTCAATATCCTGTGATAAACCATTATGGAAAATAAAAAAAACAGAAACTAATACTTGCTATTGAAACAGGAATACTGTGTACATAAGTCCCAGTACTTAAAGATAACTCATAGTGCATCAGCAAAATTGTCAAGCTGTATTTATATGCTTACTCATTTTTCTTCATTTGCCTTTTCCACCCCTTGCCTCTCTCTCTTCTTTGCATCCTGTGTTGTTGATGCCCTCTAGATGCCCTCTGATTGTCCACAACTGTCCTCTACAGGCAGCTAAACCTAAACATCTCTCTCAGAATTTCTTAGGTTCTCTCATTTCCTCTGCTTCCCACATCAAAAGTGCCCAGGGAAGTTAGATTTTAATTGAGGCTTCTGTTAAACAAAATATAAGTCCCTAATTGACACATTTTCTAGCATTACAGAGTAAAAAATACTCATGTGGGAGGTATAATTTGAAGATTTAAGGGGGAAAAAGTCTAGTTTTTTCCTACTCTCCCAACTGAAATCTATCTATAAATATAAGCTTATGTTTCATTTTTGCTTACTTAGCATCAGGGAAAGGATAGAAAGACTTTGTAGGATTTATGATATGTACCTCAGTGAAGAGAAAGGAAGTATCTTTTTGCACAAACTGCCAGACTCAAGAGTCAAACTGATGAGGCTTTCATTTCCAGCTCTATCAAAAACTGGTTGTATAACTTTAAACATTTTGTTTAATTTTAATTTTCTTTTCTACAAAATCATAATAGTAGTATCTACCTCAATAATCATTTTTATCATCAACATTATCTGTAACAGCATTTTTTTCCATTAGAAAATATAGTAATCTCAGAGGCTCAGATGTACTCACATTGAACTAGTTGCAGAATTGTTGATCAGTAGCCTGTATTTCAGTTTAAATGTGTGATCTTAAAAAAGGATTTGCTAAAATTATCAAGGTCACAAAATGAAATCAAATATTATTTTAACATTTTTGGAGAATATCCCCCAAACAAGTCACCATTTGATTCTTCAAAATGTAAAACATGGAGTGAAAGAATAAAGGCATAAGAGCTATCAAGTACTGGTCATCAGGAATAAATTGGTATAGCAAGTAAAAAAAGCAAATTGCAATATAAATCAATAGTTTTAGTAATGTTTATAAACTTTGGAATATTAATTCCATTTATAAGTCTCTGTTTTAAGAAAATTATCAGAAATATAATTATAGCACAGTGGTTTGCAAAACATCAGAGTGTAACATAGACCACTTAAATATTTAGCCACAGAAGAAATAGATACATTAATATAAGAAAACATTATGTAGTGATAAAATCATTGGGTTAATTATTTGCACATATGAAAAAATGTTCATTTGTTACTTCAAAAAGTTTATAACCCAACACATATAACATATTCTAACTCTACAAAAATAAAATAAGACCATATATACATACATATATATATATATATGTATGTATGTATGTATGCATATACACACACATACAAACCACACACAATTGGGAAAATACTACAATGTTTTCTTTTATATCTACATCTAGGTGCTGTGATTTCTAAGGATTCCAGTGATGTTTTGTCTATGTATCTTTCTCCATATTTGAAATTTTCTACTCTAAATAAACATCTCTTCAATAATCAGAAGAAAAATAATTTTAAAGGAAACAAAGTATTGTGTACAGAATTTGCTCTAAGCAGGTGCCAGGGTTTGCTTATCAGAAGCTTTCATCATTCTTTCTTCCTGTATCAAAATGTTACCAATCACCTATTTTAATTGCAGCCTCAGAACTTGATCTTCTAGGACAAGAGCCACAGAACAGCCTAGATACAGGAATAGGGGTTATCTTCAGAATAATATTGTAGTTAGGCATTAGGGTGCAAAGTCAGAAAGCCTTGATTTTTAAGTCAAGCTTCACCAGTGATTAGTTGTAGAGCCCAGAGAAAATTACTTTTCTTCTTTAAATCTCATTTTTTCCCCATCAGTAGAATGGGCTGTAACATATCTCATTGGGCTGTTATGAGAATTAACTGTCATTATTACATAGTAAAATATTTACCACAAGGCCTAACAAATAGTAAGTGCTCAATAAATGTGATATTTTAGATATTAACTGCATTTCCTTGCTGACTTGACTTTTTATTTCCTTGTACATCCATTTTAATCTATCAAAGTGACTTTGTACATAGTATGCACTGATCAAATTATGTTTTAATATGCTCTAAACTTGCAGTTAAATGTGCTGTAAAAAGGCACTAGCCTCTTGAATTTATGTTTCTGATCTTTTGCTGTAAGTATATAGAAATGCAACAGATTTCTGGGTATTAATTTTGTAACTGGCAACTTTACCAAATTCACTGATGAATCCATGTAGTTTTCCAGTAACATCTTTAGGATCTTCTATGTATGGTGTATCTTCTATGTATGGATCTTCTATGTATGAAAAGCAGAGACATTGCTTTGCCAACAAAGGTCCATCTAGTCAAGGCTGTGATTTTTCCAGTAGTCATGTATGGATGTGAGAGTTGGATGGTGAAGAAAGCTGAGCACCAAAGAATTGATGTTTTTGAACTGTGGTGTTGGAGAAGACTCTTGAGAGTCCCTTAGACTGCAAAAAGTTCCAACCAGTCCATCCTAAAGGAAATCAGACCTGGGTGTTCATTGGAAGGACTGATGTTGAAGCTGAAACTCCAATACTTTGGCCACCTCATGCAAAGAGTTGACTCATTGGAAAAGACCCTAATGCTGGAAAGGATTGGGGACAGGAGGAGAAGGAGATGATAGAGGATAAGATGGCTGGATGGCATCACCAATTCAATGGACATGGGTTTGGGTGGACTCTGGGAGTTGGTGATGGACAGGGAGGCCTGGTGTGCTGCGATTCATGGGTTCGCAAAGAATTGGACATGACTGAGTGACTGAACTGAACTGAACTGATGTATGGTGTTGCTGGTTTAGACACTCAGTCATGCCCGACTCTTGCAACCTCAAGTGTGTTTTCTTACTCTTGGCAACAGAAAAGATGAGCAAAATTATAAGTGTTTTTAAAGAAATAAATTGGTAAAATATTAGCTAGACTAATCAAGAAAATAGAGAAGATACAAATAAATAAAGTCATAAATGCTATAGCATACACCTTGAGAGATGCCACAGAAATACAAAGAATCTGATTGCTGTGGCCAAGACTTCCAAAACTATGTTGAAAAGTAGTGGTGAGAGTGGACACCCTTGTCTTGTTCCTGATTTCAGGGGGAATGCTTTCAGCTTTTCACTATTGAGGATAATGTTTGCTGTGGGTTTCTCATATATAGCTTTTATTATGTTGATGTATGTTCCTTCTATTCCTACTTTTTGGAGGGTTTTTATCATAAAGGGATGTTGAATTTTGTCAAAGGCTTTCTCTTCATCTATTGAGATAATCAATGTGGTTTTTATTTTTCAATTTGTTAATGTGGTGTATTACATTTATTGATTTACAAATATTGAAGTATCCTTGCATCCCTGGGATAAAGCCTACTTGATCATGATGTATGATCTTTTTGATGTGTTTTTGGATTCTATTTGCTAGAATTTTGTTGAGGATTTTTGCATCTAAGTTCATCAGTGATATTGGCCTGTAGTTTTCTTTTTTTGTGGTATCTTTGTCGGGTTTTGGAATTAGGGTGATGGTGGCCTCATAGAGTGAGTTTGGAAGTTTACCTTCCTCTGCAATTTTCTGGAAGAGTTTGAGTAGAATAGGTGTTAGCTCTTCTCTAAATTTTTGGTAGAATTCAGCTGTGAAGCCATCTGGTCCTGGGCTTTTGTTTTTTGGAAGATTTCTGATTACGGTTTCAATTTCCGTGCTTGTGATGGGTCTATTAATATTATCTATCTCTTCCTGGTTTAGTCTTGGAAAGTTGTACTTTTCTAGGAATTTGTCCATTTC
>ML663483.1:3350919-3388422 GCA_007570785.1 Antilocapra americana | reverse complement strand
TCAACATCACTCATTATCAGAGAAATGCAAATCAAAACCACAATGAGGTACCACTTTACACCAGTCAGAATGGCTGCCATCCAAAAGTCTACAAGCAATAAATGCTGGAGAGGATGTGGAGAAAAGGGAACCCTCTTACACTGTTGGTGGGAATGCAAACTAGTACAGCCACTATGGAAAACAGTGTGGAGGTTCCTTAAAAAGCTGCAAATAGAACTGCCATATGACCCAGCAATCCCACTGCTGGGCATATACACCAAGGAAACCAGAATTGAAAGAACCACGTGTACCCCAATGTTCATCGCTGCATTGTTTACAATAGCCAGGACATGGAAGCAACCTAGATGCCCATCAACAGACGAATGGATAAGAAAGCTGTGGTACATATACACAATGGAATATTACTCAGCATTAAAAAAAATTCATTTGAAGCAATTCTACTCAGATGGACGAAACTGGAGCCCATTATCCAGAGTGAAGTCAGCCAGAAGCAAAAACAACAATACAGTATATTAATGCATATATATGGAATTTAGAAAGACGGTAACGAGAACCCAATATGCGAGACAGCAAAAGGAATGCAGATGTATAGAATAGACTTGTGGACTTTGTGGATGAGGGTAAGGGTGGGATGATATGGGAGAAGGGCATTGAAACATGTTAATTATCATATGTCTAATCAATAGTCAGCCCAGTATTGATGCTCGGGGCTGGTGCAGCGAGATTTCCCAGGGGGGAGGGAGGAGGGAGGGGGGTTCTGGAGGGGAAGCATATGTAAACCCATGGTGATATCATGTCATTGTATGGCAAAAACAATAAAAAAAAAAGAAATACAAAGAATCATAAGAAACTACCAAGAACAACTATATCCAAACAAATTGGAAAAACTGAAATAAGTGGATAAATTATTAAAATCATAAAACTTATCAATATTAAATCATAAAGAGTTAGAAATCTGGAAGGCCAATAGTAAGTTTACAATAATGAAAAACTCCCTACCCCACATTAACATTAGAATAAAAATTATATGACCTCTGAGTAGATACAGAAAAGTCATTTGACAAAACTCAACATACGTTTATTATAGAAACTCTCAGGAGAAAGTGGGTGTAGAGAGACTGTAACTCATTTTAATAAAGGCTACATATGACAATTCAAAAGCTAGTATCATATTCAGTGGTGCAAAGCTGAAACCTTTTTCTTTAACATTAGAAACAAAACAAGGGTGCCTACTCTCCCCACTTTCATCCAGCATAGTACTAGAAGTTCCAGCCAAGACATTTAGACAAGGAAAATAAGCAAAAGGCACCCGGTTCAGAAAGGAAGAAGAAAAACTGTCACTATTTGCAGATGGAAGGATATTATTTATAGAAAACACTAAATACTCCACAAAAACAAATGTCAAAATTAGTAACTGAATTCAGCAAAGTTGAAGGATACAAAATCAACGTGCATAAACTTGTTGCAGTTCTATGCAGTAGTGATAAACTATCAGAAAGAGAAATTATTAAAACAATTCCATTTACAATTGTATACCCAAATGCATATATGGGACTAAATTTAATCATGTAGGCAAATTTCCTGTGCACTAAAAGTATAAAACATTGATAAAAAATTAAAGAAGATACAAATAAATGGAAAGATATTCTGTCCTTTTGGACTAGAATTAATAATGTTGAAATATCAGTAACAGCAAAGGCAATGTACACATTTAATGTAATCCCTATAAAAATTCCAATGACATTTTCTACAGAAATAGATAATCTTAACAAAGTAACTTATTTACATAACAGAAATAAACTCACAGACTTAAAGAAAAAGCTTATGATTACTAGGATGGAAGGATGGGGGGGTAGATTTCAAATTTTTGGTTGACATGTACACACTTCTATATTTAAAACAAAGTACTTTTCCATGAGATAAAAACAATCTTAAAACTTGTTTGGAAACAAATAAGATCCCAAATAGCCAAAGAAATCTTGAGAAAGAAAAGTAAAGCTGAAGGGATTACATTCCCTGATATCAAACGATATTACAAGGCTATAGTAATCATGACAACATGGTAGTGACAATAAAAAAAAAGACACATAAATCAAAGGAACAGAAAGGAGGGCCTAGAAATAAATTCACAATTATGTGGGCAATTAATATATAACAAAGCAGCCAAGAATATACAGTTTGGAAAGGACAATGTCATCAATAAATGTTTTTGTTAATATTGGACAGTCACACATAAAAGAATAAAACAGGGCTGCTGTCTCACATCAGACACACAAAAATAACACAAAATGATTTAAAAACTTGAATTAAGATCAGACACCATAAAACTCCTAGAAGAATACAAAGTTGTAAGCTTCTTGACATGGGTCTTGGAGATAATTTATTAATCTGACATCAAGCTAAAGTGACGGGGGGAGGGAGGAGGGACGGAGGAGGGAGGGGGGTTCTGGAGGGGGAGCATATGTAAACCCATGGTGATATCATGGCATTGTATGGCAAAAACAATAATAATAATAATAAAGAAGTGAACTTCCTCAGGGGAAAAAAAAGAACTGGTTAAATAATGCAAAAATTCTATAAAAAAATAAAGTGACAAAATCAAACAACAACAAGAAAAGCTAGTGGGTTTATATAAAACTAAAAAAAGAAAAATAATCTGCACACTAAAAGAAGCAATAAACAAAATTAAAGGATGATGCTAACTATATATCTTATTAGGGATTAAGATCCAAAATAAGTAAATAATTTGAACATCCAATATAAAAATTCAATTAAAATACAGTCAGAATATCTAAATAGACATTTTCCAAAGAAGACATGATGTTGCACAGACATATGATGTGCAACATCATTAATCATTAAATAAATGCAAATTGATATCACAATGAGATATCACCTCACACTTGTTGGAATGGTTATCAAAAAGGCAAAACTAATAATAATAACAAATATTGGTGAGAATGTGAAGAGAAAAGAACTTTTGCCCACTGTTGGTAGGATGTAAATTTGTGCATCCATTATGAAAGACAGCATGGAACTTACTCAAAAGATTAAAAATAGAGAGAACAAGATGGTGGAAGAGTATGTGGACATCAAGTACATCTCTCTCCATGGATATGTCAGCATTACACCTTCGGACACAGAAGTCCATGCAGAACAATAGCTGAGAGCTGATAGGAGTACCGGACCAGAGGAAAAGAATATTTGGAACCACGAAAAACTCGGTAGGATGAAGGGACTAGGGGGAAAAACAGGAGAGTTAGTAGGACTGGACCCATCATTGGCAGATGCGAGAACTGAAGCAGGGGTCTGATCCCCACATTGAGGCAATTGGGGGAGAAACATTTAAGGCTGATAGTGAAAGAGTTGATCTGTGGCAGCCTAAACTGAATGAGAATCAGACAGTCCTTGCCACAGTTATATACACCCCTGATAGGGATGCAGGTACCCTAGAAGGCACAGCAGCTGGGAGCTGGAGTTTAGGGATTGTGGAACAATCCCAGGGTGAGGGCTGCTGTTGACTTCAGAGAGACAGATTGAGGGGATGTGAGGGAGGAGATTGTGGTTGGAAATACCCGTGGAGGAAAGCCAAGCAGCCATGGAAGCAAGGTGATATAGCTGCGTCACATGTAGGGTGTGGAGCCATTACCATAGCCTCTCTCTCCAGGTGCCAGCATTGGCAGTTGAGGAATAGAGGGGTTGACCCATCAAACGACTGACACACTGAGCTACACAATAGGACCCCAACTAAGGTGCCCTTTCATGTGCCTGATGCACCAATCTACAGAGTAGAACCCCAGCCAGGGAGGCCCTTCTATGTGCCTGATGCACTGAACAACAGAGAAGGACCCCAGACATGGGAGCCCTTTAAGTGCCTGAATGGATGGAGCTATGGAGAAAGACTAGCTAAGAGGCCTTCTGATTGCCAGCTACAAGAGACTCAAAAAAAAAAAAAAAAAACCAAACTGTTAGGGCCATAACTCCTCCGGTGGAGGCAGTCCATGTCCCTGCACACTTGGTGCCAACAGGGTCCCCACCAGCCAAGCAGCTTCACCACCTTTATGCTCAAATGTCACTGGAGCAGAGCTGCCACAGGCAAAAAAAGTCTTTCATCTATGTGTGTCACTTTGGTAGTGTCTGACTCTGTGACACTGTAGATCGTGGCCTGCCAAGCTTCTCTGTCAGGGAGTGGTTTCTCCAGTCAAGAATTCTGGAGCATATTGGCCAATACTAACAGTCATAAATTCAAGAGCGCTATATTTCCTGCTTCCATAGCCTCCAACTCCCCTGAGTACCTGGTGCTGACAGAACACCTGAGACCCAAGCAGCTACACCACCTCCAAGCCTGGCCCTCACAGGGCCAAATCCAAGTCCACCAGGGCAGCCTCATGAACAGGCCCCAGTGGATGACCCACATGCAGAGATGAAAATCAAACCACGATTGAAACCCAGGGGCAGTGTGGCGAAAACCTTCCCAGCAGCTGTACAAGCTGCAGATTAAATCCACAGGATCAACTAGGCAGACTGTGTCTAAGTAATATATAAAATGTCATTGAGAGCTCCCACAAAAGAAAACTCAATAGTTCTGATAGCTGTGGCCATTAGAGGCAAGAACACACAGCAGTAGAACCAGATCAGAATCTGAGCTGCCCCCATAGCAGGTCCAGAGATCAGCATAGTGTTGGAGGGCATCCTAGGGAGGTAAGGTGGACTGTGACTCCCAGCAAGAGAAGGGACTCTGACAGCAGTGGCTCAAGGAAAACATTTATTATTCTTATATTTGAACTTGTTCTGTAGATTCTTTTGGATTTTTTTTTCTTTTCCCCCACTCTGTTGTAGTTGTTGATTTTATTGGCACTATGAAGTCTAATTAAGCTTTTGAGAATTTTTTTCTTTCTCAGTCACATGTTTTATTGTTGTTATAAACCTCTGCCTCTATGTTAGGCTTTTGCAGTTCTGTGTAATTTTTTTCTCTTTTTTTAATTTTAATTTTTTAAACCTATTATTTTTTTACACTGATTCCTTTGTTTGCTTTTCCTACTGTTCTTTTCCCCTTGAAGTTAATCTTTAACATATAAAAATCTTCTTTATCTACCTCTGTTTAATTTTGCATATCTATTCATTCTTTCATTTATTGCTCTCCTTTCCTCTCAAGATATTTATTTATTTTTTAAATTAATTAATTTTTTTCTTTACATTATCGTGTTGGTTTTGCCATACATTGACATGAACCCGCCATGGGTATACATTTGCTCCCCTTCCAGAACCCCCCTCACACCTCCCTCCCGATTCCACCCCTCTGGGTCATCCTGGTGCACCAGCCCTGAGCACCCTGTATCATGCATCAAACCTGAGCTGGTGATTCATTTCACATATGATAATTTACATGTTTCAATATTGATTAGTTTTATTTTCATTGCTTTATTCCCCAGTTTGAACCTTGGTCTAGTTTTGTTTTCCAGTTTGTTCTTTAGTTAGTTTTGTTTTTAACTGGTAAATATAATTTTTGATTGCCTTTGTTTACCAGGTCAATCTACTATATTTTATTTCTGTTGGACAGTTTTGACTTTTTTCATGGGTGTATTTGTTTATGTTTATATTTCATTATTTTAATTATTATTAGTCTGATATTTTAACTGCCACTTGTCTGTGGTACACCTTTGGTTTCTCATTTTTGGATATTTGCTTTAATCTCACCTAATGCCATAACAAACCAGTTGTGTAATCTTTGTTCCTGAACAGAGATCAAGCCATGAGCCTTTGGAGTGGGAGCACTGACTCCAAGACCCTTGACTACCAGAGAACTAACCTTAGGGAGTATTAAATAGTGAGAACTCACACAAGTGAAACCACTTTTATACAAGACTCAGCATCACCCAACCACCAGTAGCACACTGTGCAGGATAGCTCATCTAAACAACAAACAAAACAAAAATACAAACCCAATCATATGCAGAGAGCATTGCCACATCACTCAGCCCTGCCCATCAGAGGAAAAACAAACAAACAAGTTCAGCACAAACCTCACTATACACAAAGCTTACACAAATCACTAGACCAATCTTAGGAGGGCAGAAACCAAAAGGAAGAAGGAATTCAACCTTCAAGGAAAGAATTCAACTTTCCTAGAAGCCTGGGAAAAGGAGAACTCAAACACAATAAGTTAAAAAATAATAATCAACTAAGGCAGGGAAATACTACACAAATGAAGGAACAACCTAGAAACACAGAAGTCCAAATAACTGAAGAGGAAAAAGGCAAACTACCTGAAAAGGAATTCAAAATAATGAAAGCAAAGGTGATCAAAAATCTTGAAAACAAAATGGAGAAAATGCAAGAATCAATTAACAAAGACCTAGAAGATTTAAAGAGTAAGGATACAGAGACAAAGAACATAATTCCAGAAATTTAAAATACTCTAAAAGGAATCAATAGTAGAATATCTGAAGGAGAAGAATGAATCAATGAGCTAGAAGATAAAATGGTGGAAATAACTTTTGTAGAGCAGAATAAAGTAGAAAGAATGAAAAGAACTGAGTACAGTCTCAGAGACTTCTGGGGAAATATCAAATGCAACATTTGAATTATTGGGGTCACAGAAGAAGAATAGAAAAAGAAAAGGTATGAGAAATTTTTTGAAGAGATTATAGTTGAACATTTCCCCAATGTGGAAAAGGAAATAGTCAAATCCAAGAGGCATAATGAAAATAATACAGGAAAAAACCAAGGAGAAACACACTAAGACACATAATAATCAATATAACAAAGACTAAACACAAAAAAAGAATATTAAAAGCAGCAAGGATGAAGCAACATGTATCATACAAGGGAAACCCCATATGCTTAACAGTTGATTTTTCAGCATAAACTCTACAGGCCAGAAGGGAATATCAGGATATATTTAAAGTACTGAAAGGGAAAAATCCACAACCAAGATTACTGTACCCGGCAAGGATCTCATTCAAACTTATGGAGAAATAAAAACTTTTCAGACAAGCAAAAGCTAACAGAATTCAGTACCACCAAATGAGTTTTACAACACATGTTAAAGGGACTTTTACAGTCAAGTAATACAAGAGAAGAAAAAAGATCCACAAAATCAACCCAAAACAGTTAAGAAAATGGCAATAGGAACATATATATCAGTAATTACTTTAAATGTTAATGGATTAAATGCTCCAACCAAAGACACAGACTACCTGAATGAATACAAAAACAAGACCCACATACATGTTGTCTACAAGAAACGATCTTCAGACCTAAAGACACATATAGACTGAAAGTGAGAGGATGGAAAAGTATATTCCATGAAAATGGGAAGTTAAAAAAATGTTGGAATAGCAATCCTCCTATTAAAAAAATTCCCTTAAAATAAAGAAGATTACAAGAGATAAGGAAGGACACTACATAATGATCAAGGGATCAATCCAAGAGGAAGACATAACAACTGTAAATATCTATACACCCAACATAGGAACACCTCTATACAGAAGACAAACACTACCAGACATAAAAGGAGAAATTGACAATAACATAATAATACTTTAACACCCCATTCACACCAATGGACAGATCATCAAAACAGAAAATTCATAAGGAAAACAAGTTTTAAATGGTAATTTAGAAGAGATGGAGCTCATTGATAACTTCAGGACATTCCATCCAAATACAGAAGGATACACCTTCTTCTCAAGTGCACATGGAACATTCTTCAGGATAGAGCACATCTTGGGTCACAAATTAAACCTCAGTAAATTCAAGAAAACTGAAATTGTTTCAAGCATCTTCTTCGACCACAATGCTATGAGAATAGATATCAATCATAAGAAAAAAACTGTAAGAAACACAGACACATAGAGATTAAATAACACATTTCTAAATAGCCAACAGATTACTGAAGAAATCAAAAGGGAAATCAAAAATATTATTTTAAAAAGACAATGAAAACACGACAACCCCAAACCTATGAGATGCAGTAAAAGCAGTCCTTAGATGGAAGTTTATAGCAATACAATCCTACCTCAAGAAACAAGAAAAACATTGAATAAACAACCTAACTTTACACCTAAAACGACTGAAAAAAAGAAGAAGAAATTTTTTCATAGTAGGAAAGAAATCATAAAGATCTGAGCAGAAATAAATGAAAAAGAAATGAAAAAAAACCAATAGTAAAGATTAATAAACATGCTGCAACCCATTGGGTTGCAATTATTCAGACATGTCTGAATGAATGAAGTGAACTGAACTGAACTGATTATGGAAATCAACTTAGTATTTCCCGAAACATTTGTAAGTAAAATGCCATATAAAATAGTAACCTTACATGATATATATTTACATAACCATTCCCTTATCCATGGTATCTTCCAGATCCAAGGATCAAAACTCCTACATTGCATGTATATTCTTTACTGTCTGAGCCACATGGTGGCCACCAGTAGATAATGATAAAGAAAATAAAATCATTTTCTTGAAGAGATATTTACAATCACATGTTCACTCCAATATTATTCACAAAATCTAAGATATGGAATCAAGCTAAAAGTCTACTGATATTTGAATGGATGAAAAAATGTTTGATGCATACATAAAATGATATATTTTCCAGCTTTCAAAAAAAGGAAATATGAGGAGTCAAGATGGTGAAGGCATAAGAGGAAGTGGAACTTACCTCTTCCCACTAATGCATCAAGAATACATATGCAAATGGAAGACTTCTCATAGGACGCTGGTGGATCACTAGTAGAGGACCTTGGACACCTAGACAGACAAGAAAAATCTCTTCATAATTGGGAAGGGGGAAAGAAAGAAGATAAAAGGAAGAGGAGAGAAACATAACAGTACCTGTGCTCCTGGTAGGGAAACTGAAGGAGAGGAGAGGTTCCCACAACTAGGAAGCCCTCTCACTGGCAGAGGGATCAGTAGGGGTGGAAGGGGAACACTGGGGGCTATTGGAGGAGAGCACAGTAACTTGTTTTTGGAAGGTAAAACAAACCAGTCTTGTGAGTTCTACAGAGATGGTCCATTCCACACCTCTGCATGCCCCAGCCTGAGATGTGTGTCTTCCAGTGAGGACATGGGCTGAGTGCTGAAACACGGGGTTTGGAGAGAAAACCTGAGAAGAAGACTGCTGTTGACTGTGAAGAGACAGTCTCAGGGTAAGAGCATGAGGAAACCTGCAACCAGGAACACTTATGGATGAAACCCATACTACTATGGAAGTGAAGCACCATTGTTGAGTGATGTGCAATGGGTGGGGCCACCATTGCAGCTTCTCCCCTCATGCTCCAGCCCCTGCCTCCACGGGCACTAGGAAGTGAACCTGGGCTTTTGCCTGGGCTCACTCATTTGTGCCTGTGGCTACTGACATTCAACATGACCCAAACCACTAGGAATCCCACTACCCTGGTGACCACTCTGTTCAATTCTTCACTATAGAAGGAATTCTCATAGTCTCAGTCCCCAGTTGCTTTGCACCCCCTCGACAACAGGATGGACTCATGTTATTCAGGAAAGTTACAAAAACAGATCCTTGTGGGTTGCTTTCATAAAGAAGAGAGGCAAAGACCACAGCTGAGTCCCAGGGGCCACATCAATAAGAAAGAAAAGCTGAAATCTCTCCTTGAAGCTACACAAACCATGACTTGACATCCTGTGAGTAGCCTTTGTAAACTCAGCTCAAATGGAACTTCTGAATGGACAATGAGTGCTCCTGCAACCAAGATGTCTCTAGCTTTAGCAACTGTAGACTTTGTAGGTGCATACACATGGGGGCTGGGCCAGGCCAGAGTCAGAGCTGATCCCATAGTGGCCACAACAGTTTCAAATCCCTGATTACTGAAATCTTGAAACATTAATTCAGTGGAGCTATGCTTGTGGCCTGGTGAAAAAAACATCTGAGAAACACCAGGGCCAAATGTTCTCATACCTATGGTTAAGGTAGGGCCAAAAGCAGTGCCCAAAACAGTGTAGTCTAAGAGTTCACACACCAGGTAAAGTGTGACATAACAGTGCAAATTCATGGGTGAACAGCTCCAGAGGAGGAAGACTCAGCAGCCTCCCTCTCAGTGTGAGTGCTCCAATCCCACCTACTTCACACTGTAGATCAGAAGCATAGATAAGAAACTTGTCTTGGTGCCTCCACTCAAATATCTTGGAAGCAGACTACCACTGGCAAGACAATGACAACAACGGAGCAAGGGGAAGGCCGTGTTCAATATTTGGTGCAAACTCTGGTCACCACAGCATCAGTCACACCTCCTATCAAGGGGATAACAATGTGTATACATTGAGGAAAGTGGTGGCATATATCTATGCTAAAAACAGTCTTTGTACCAAAAAATATTAAACCCACACAGTCGACACAGGATGTTCTCACATAAAAATAGCCATTCAAGTAGTCTGAGAGTCTGGCATCAAGAGGAAGAATCTCAAAAGCATTTAGCACTGAAGTTTGCTGAAGATTGAGTGCAGGAGCTCCATAAGGCTGGGAAAACAGAGACTCCACTCTTGGAGGGTGCATAAAATTCTCAGGTGCTTTGTAACACAGCACAAATCAATATCTCCATAGTAACCTGGGTTTCCTTTACCTAGCTGTCTTGGAGGGTCTCCTGGGGAGGCAAAGGTCAATGAAACTCACTGTGGGTGCAAGGACACTGATTGTGGAAACTCCAGGGAATATTGATCAGAGTGATCTCTCTCAGAATCTACCTTTTGGCAACATTAGCTGATCAAAATAAAAAATGTATAAAGTCCAGTGCTGCAAACTTCAGGTCGAACAACCAATGAGATAAAAAGAAACAGCCCTACCAATCACAGCCATCTCAATACACACTCCTTGATGTGGCCCTGCCCATTAGAGGAGAAGAGCCAGCTCCACCCACCAGAAGGTAAGCACCATCCCCTCCTACCGAGAAGCTTGCACAAGGCCCTGACCAAACTAAGCATCAGGGCCTGTACCCCAGGAGCAAAAACAACTACAATCCTGTAGCCTGTGGAAAGAAGACAACAAACACAGAAATTATATAAAATGAGATGACAGAGAAATATATTGCAAACAAAGAAACAAGATAAAACCCCACAAGAACAGCTAAATGAAAAGGAGATAGGGAATCTACCTGAAAAAGAATTCAGAGTAATGGTGGTAAAAAATGATTCAAAATCTTGGGGGAAAATGGAGGTACAGATCAAGAAGATTTCAGAAATATTTCAAAATGGGCTAGAAGTTTTTAAGAAGAAATAGAAATGAACAATGCAACAACTCATGAAAAATACATCAGAGAAAATCAATAACATAATTACTGAAACAGAAGAACAAATAAGTGTTCAGGAAGACAGAGTGGTGAAAACCACTGCCACAGAACAGAATAATGGGAAAAAATGAAAGGGAATGAGGACAATCTCAGAGATCTCTGGGACAACACTAAATGCACCAACATTTGAATTATAGAGGTCTCAGAAGGAGAAAAAAAGGGAAAGAACCTGAGAAAAAAATATGAATATATTATAGGTCAAAACTCCCTTAACATAATAGAGGAAATACACACTCAAGTACAGAAAGTGCAGAGAGTGCCATAAAGGATGAACCCAAAGATGAACACTCAAACACATATTAATCAAATGAAAAAAAGACAAAATATTAAAAATGACAAAAGGAAAGTAACAAATGACACGAAGGAATTCCCATAAGATTATCAACTGAATTTTCTATGGAAACTCTACAGGCCACAATGGAGTGACATGATATATTTCAAGTTATGAATGGAAGAAACCTACCACCAAGAATGTTCAACCCAGCAGAGCTCTCATTCAGATTTGATGGATGAACCTAAAGTGGGTAGAAGAAAATAAATCATAAAAATCACAGCAGAAATAAATTAGGGATGAACAAAACAATAGGAAAGATCAATGAAACTAAAAGCTAGTTCTTTGAGAACATGTGTCAATTGATACATCTTTAGCCAAACTCATAAAGAAGAAAAAGGAGAGGACTTAAATCAATGAAATTTAAAAGAAAAATGGAGAAGTTACAAGGCACACTACAACAATATACAAAAAATCAAAACAGACTAGTATAAACAACTATATGCCAATAAAATGGACAATCTAAAAGAAATGGAAAATCGATTAAAAATTACAGCCTTAGATATAAACAGACAAGTCACTGAAGAGGATATAGAGGTGACAATGCACATGAAAAGATGTTCAGCATTATTGGTTATTGGAGAACTGCTAATTAAAATCACTATGAGATACCACTGCACACACATCAGAATAGCTAAAATAAAAAGTGACACCATCAAATGTTACTGATGATGCAGAGAAATAGGATCACTATGAATTGCTGCTGGGATATAAAATGATGTAGCCATTCTAGAAGACAGTTGGGCATTGTCTTACAAAACTAAACATGAAACAATTACATGACTCAGGAATTGCAGTCTTGGGCACTTATCCAAGATACTTAAGAATGTATGTATACAAAAACTGAATGTGAATAACAACTTTGTCCATAATAATGAAAAAATTAGAAACAACTCAATTGTCATTCAATGGATAAATGGTTAAACAAACTCTGGTACATCTATGCCACAGAATATTACTCAGCAATAAAAAGAGTTATTGATGTGACAACTTGGATGAATCTCTAGAGAATTCTGAATGAAAAAAGCCAATGCACACTTGATCATGGTGTATAGTCCTTATTAAATATGCTGTGAATTTGGTTAAAAAAAAAGTACAGCCTTCCATCACTGACCCAGGAAGAACTAGTAAACATGAACTGACTAATTGGAAGTACTGAAAATAAAACTATGAGTTTAAAATTTCAACAAACATTTTGTCAAAGGCTTTCTCTGCATCTATTGAGATAATCAATGTGGTTTTTATTTTTCAATTTGTTAATGTGGTGTGTTACATTGATTGATTTACGAATATTGAAGAAACTTTGCATCCCTGCAATAAAGCCTACTTAGTCATGATGTTTGATCTTTTTAATGTGTTGTTGGATTCTACTTGCTAGAATTTTGTTAAGGATTTTTGCATCTATGTTCATCAGTGATATTGGCCTGTAGTTTTCTTTTTTTGTGGCATCTTTGTCGGGTTTTGGTATTAGGGTGATGGTGGCCTCATATAATGAATTTGGAAGTTTACCTTCCTCTGCAATTTTCTGGAAGAGTTTGAGTAGACTAGGTGTTAGCTCTTCTCTAAATTTTTGGTAGAATTCAGCTGTGAAGCCATCTGGTCCTGGCTTTTTTTTGTTGGAAGATTTCTGATTACAGTTTCAATTTCCATGCTTGTGATGGGTCTGTTAAGATTATCTATCTCTTCCTGGTTTAGTTTTGGAAAGTTGTATTTTTCTAAGAATTTGTCCATTTCTTCCAGGTTGTCCAGTTTATTTGCATATAGTTGCTGATAATAGTCTCTTATGATCATTTGTATTTCTGTGTTTTCTGTTGTGATTTCTCCTTTTTCATTTCTGATTTTGTTGATTTGGTTTTTCTCCCTTTGTTTCTTAATGAAAGATACACTTTGGTGTATTTGTTGGGGAGAAAGTGGTCTCCCTGTCCTATTCCTCTGCCACCTTAGTTCCCTGTGTTCCTCTTTTTCAAGATTGTTAAAGCTGTTTAGCCTACCTTGTATCAATATGAAAATTGGCTTTTTCATTTCTGTAAAAATACTACTGAAATTTTGATAAACATTACAATGTATCTGTAGATTACTTTGCATAGTATTGCTATTTTAACAATTTTGTTTTCCAATCAATGAACATGATATGTTAATCTTCTTTATGTCTTCTTTAACTTACTTTGGCAATGCTTTGTAGTTTTCAGTGTACACATTATGTATCTCCTTGGTTAAAGCTGTTTCCCACAATTTATTATTTGACACTATTGCAAATGGAAATGTTTACTTAAATTCAATGTTTGAATTGCTCATTGTGAATATATAAAAATGCAATTAATTTTGGTATGTTGATATTGAATCTTGTACTTTTCCTGGATTTGTTTTTTAGTTTTAGTAGTTTTTTGTATTGATTTTTTGTATTTTCTATATAAGACTATTTCACAGGAGATAATTTTATATCTCCTTTCCAGTTTAAAAGCTTATTTCTTTTTCTTGTCTAGCAGCTTTAGTAAAAGGTTGAATAGAGGTGGCTAATGTGGGCAACTCTGCCATCTTCCTGATATTAGTGGAAAGTTTTCAGACTTTCTCCATTGTGAATGATATTACTGTGGTTTGCCCATGAAATCCTTCTTTTCCCTAGTCTGTTGAGTATTTTTTAATCATGAAAGTATGTTGGATTTTACCAAACTATTTAACTGTATAAATTTAAATGATATTATGCTCTTAATTTTCTTCATTCTGCGAAGAGGTATATTACATTGATTTTCACATGCTACATATCTGGGATAAATCTCTCCATCACAGTATGTAATAATTTAAATTTGTTATTGCGTTTACTTTGCTAATAGTTTGCAAGGAGATTTTACTTGTTTCAGTGCCACTCCCCCATATCATACCACCCTTGCCCTCTCCCATAGAGTCCAAAAGACTGTTCTATTCATCTGCATCTCTTTTGCTGACTCACATACAATGTTATTGTTACCATCTTTCTAAACTCCATATATATGCGTTAGTATACTGTATTGTTGTTTTTCCTTCTGGCTTACTTCACTCTGTATAATAGGCTCCAGTTTTGCCACCTCAGTAGAACTGATTCAAATATATTCTTTTTAATGGCTGAGTAATATTCCATTGCATATATGTACCATAGCTTTCTTATCCATTCGTCTGCTGATGGCCAAACTGGAGCAAGAGATCAATGGCTAAAGAAAAAAGTGGATGCTCACAGGGAATTGAGGGTGAGAGAATTTGGGCAGGTAATCAGCATTATCAGTGATGAAGAGAGAACCTGAAAATCTAATAAAGTTAATTGGTTGAGGGTATTGAAAACTTGTTTAATTTATCCCTGGAAACATGCTCTTTTGAATAGTAGAGACAACTGCATTGGATCTGTAAATGTGAAGAAATAAAAGTGATCTTAGCAAAAAAAAATACATAGGAAATATTGGTCCATAATTTTCTTTTTTTGTGTGATGCCTTTGTATCTTTTTTATGTCAGGGTAATATTGAGATCATAAAATGAGTTAGACAGAATTTCTTCCTCTTTAATTTTTTGGAAGAGTTTGAAAAAGACTGATATTATTTTTTAAAACAAATTCTTTGTAGTATAAATTGTGGATCACAATTTATTCACACTTTGATTTTTGGTATGCAGTATGATACTGATACTGGTAGATGTTTCATCAGTGTACCCTTCCACATGATAAATGATGGTATCCAGTTAACTGCACTTATCAAATTGCATGCTATAATTATATACAAGTTAAACCTTTCTCATTATGGGATGAAAAGCCATTTTTTTCCTACTGGTAAAACAAGTTGAATATAGCTGGGTAACTATTTCAGGAAGAGTGTCTTTCCCATTATGGAATGAAAATATTTCCCCCCTACTGGTAAAATATTTTAAGCATATCCTGCATGCATGTATGCTCAATCACTTCATTCACGTCCAGCTCTTTATGACCCTATGGGCTGTAGCCTGCCAGATTCATTTGTCCATGGGATTCTACAGGCAAGACTACTGGAGTATATGGCCATGTTCTCCCCCAGGGGATCGTCCCAACTCAGGGATTGAACCTGCAGCCTACTGTGTCTTCTGTATCAAAGGCAGATTCTTTAACATTGAGCCACAGGAGAAGTCCTTGAATAAATATTTCAGGAAGATTGTCTTTAACATAGGCTTGGGAATTGAACATACTTGAATTCAAGTCTTGGGTCTGCCACTTGCTAATTATAATTTTGGCAAAGTTGAAGAAATTCTTCAATTTGCAATGTTCTTGTCCACAATGAGAGTTTCTAAACCATTTTTATAGGGTGTCAGGAGTACTAGGTCAGAAAATGTTTGTAAAATTATTAGAGGTATATACTGCATGTATTAGGCTTTCAGTGTATAGATATTGTTGCTGCAGTCAGTATTCTAAAATCATATTACAAACAGATACTCTAGTATGCTTCTTTAAGATATTGATATTGGTTCAGTAAATTACTCGTGGTTAAGATCACAGCCATGAATTTAAAAGACACTTGCTCCTTGGAAGAAAAGCTATGACCAACCTAGTCAGCATATTAAAAAGCAGAGACATTCTTTGCCAACAAAGGTCCAACTTGTGAAAGCTATAGTTTTTCCAGTAGCCATGTATGGATGTAACAGTTGAACTATAAAGAAAGCTGAGCACCAAAGAACTGATGCTTTTGAACTGTGGTGTTGGAGAAGACTCTTGAGAGTCCTTTGGCCTGCAAGATCAAACCAGTCCATCCTAAATGATATCAGAACTGAATATTCATTAGAAGGACTGATTCTGAAGCTGAAGCTCCGACACTTTGGCCACCTGATGAGAAGAACTGGCTCACTGGAAAAGACCCTGATGCAGGAAAAGATTTAAGGCAGGAAGAGAAGGGGACAACCAAGGATGAGATGTTTGGATGATATAACTAACTCGATGGACATGACTTTGAACAAGTTCCAGGAATTGGTTAAGAACAGGAATGCCTGGCACTTTGCAGTCCATGGGGTCGCAAAGGGTCAAACAAGACTGAGCAACTGAACTGACTGAAGATAGCCAGTTATATTTTGCTGATAGTAGTGGATTCAATTATAGAATAAGGCTTCAATATTATTCGGACAATTTTCGGTGATCTTGATAGACACATGTGCTTTTCAACTGAATGGCTAGTTGTTGGATTATTTGACATATGTGAAAAACCTCACAGAGATAGCTCTTTATATAGGAAATTTAAATCTCTATAAATAGATAGGTTAACATTTTCCCTTCAAATTCAGAATCTCCTTTCTTGGGTTCCATAACTTACTTTTAGTTGAGAACAATAGCTGTAATATTTTCAGGACAGAAATGAGTATATATACAGCAAATATTTTGTCTTAACAATGGCAATGTTATTTTCAATAGAAAAATGTCAAGTGAAAATTTTTACTTAAATATTTGAGCTAATGCTTTAATTTAGAACCATTTCTAAAACCTTTATGAAGAATGATTCTCTTCTAGTTTAATAGTAAATCTGTCCTCATAATGGGCTTCTCAGGTAGCATTATAGTTGTAAAGAACCCGCCTGACAATTCAGGAGATGTAAGATACAAAGATTCAGTCCCTGAGTTGTGAACATCCCTTGGAGAAGTGCGTAGAAACCCATTCCAGTATTCTTGCTTGGAGAATCCCATGAACAGAAAAGCCTGATGGGCTACAGTCCATAGATTCAGCAAAGAATCAGGCACGACTGAAGCGACTTACCATGCACAAAGGTACATGCTGATATTATCTACAGGTGATTTATGGGCTATTTGTTCACCTTAAAAAGAACTAATTCATAATGTATAACTATACAATAAGACCGTATGTAATCTCAATGATGTAGTTAAAATGCTGTCAGCTTAAAATGCATTGGATATTTATACCAAGTTTACTTGTGGCACTGTTGGTTTTATATTTTAGTATTAATTAAGAAAAACCTTATTTAAAGCTTTCAACATGTTCCAAAATATGTTAGGTGTTTAATGGGTGCAAAAATCATAAGCAGTATTGTCCTTAAAACATTTACAGCTCACTTAGGAATATAAGATATATAAAAATGGAACAATTAAAATAGTAAAGATTAAATTCCAATGACTTATAATGTGTTATGGTAAGAAATCTATGTTAATAAGAGCTTATAAAAAGATATAAATATAGTTTATACTAAAGTAGATTCTGAAATGATTTTGTAAAAAGAATGAGAATTCAGCTGGACCTTGAATTAATATGTTTTAAACATTGTGGGTTGAATAAAGATATTCAATTTGGGGAACAGGGTTTTAAAACATGGAAATGGCAATTAACATGACATACAGGAGCTGTGGCAGAGAAATAACTCCCTTAAACGTCATGGTAAACAGGAAGCCTGAACTCATTGAAACTCTATTATATGCATGAGCAGTTCCTAGAACAATAGAAAACTATGCAGGGGTATTAAGCAAACACTGTTATGTAAGACAGATATTGGCCTTCTTACCACCCACTGGAAATTTAAAGTCAATTTAGATGTTTGTATAAAAATAATTTCTTGTAGAATTGGTTTGTGCAGAGGAAAAAATAGCAAAGAAACGATCATGAAGCAGGTATTCCAGTACTTTGGTTACTTTTTTTTTCGTTTATTTGTTTAAAATGTACCATATAAACTGAGTATGAAAAAAAATGGTTTCAATAGTACTAGGGGGACAATAAAATAAGCTGTAGCTCCAGAGCTGTCTAAATGGGATCAAATAAATAAAATACTTGCCAAGGGAAATTATGCATTGTTAATATTGTCAGAAACCTACATTCTGGGGCAAAGATGTGAACAGTGGCATACAGTAGAAACTAAAGTTTCTGATTTCTAGAAAGTTGCCTCAGAATTCAGTTCATTTTCCTCTTTCTTATCTTTTCTAAATCACCAATAACAAATTTTGCCCCTTAAGACAAGAGGACTAAATCACAATCTGTGCCACTCTATGACTGAGGTACAAATGGCTTAGGTACATGGCAACTGGTGTGGTGATAAGGAATCTCTCTTTTGATAAACTGGACACCACTCCATTACAGAAAAGTTTAATGCACTGTATGTGGGAATAATTCAGTTCAGTTCAGTTCAGTCACTCAGTCCTGTCAGACTCTTTGCAACCTCATGGACTGCAGCATGCCAGGCTTCTCTGTCCATCACCACCTCCTGGAGCTTACTCAAACACATGTCCATTGAGTCGGTGATGCCATCCAACCTACTCATCCTCTGTCATCCCCTTCTCCTCCTGCCTTCAATCTTTCCCAGCATCAGGGTCTTTTCAAATGGGTCAGTTCTTCACATAAGGTGGCCTAAATATTGGAGCTTCAGCTTCAGCATCAGTCTTTCCAATGAATATTCAGGACTGATCTCCTTTAGGATGGACTGGTTAGATCTCCTTACAGACCAAGGGATTCTCAATAGTCTTCACCAACACCACAGTTCAAAAGCATCAGTTCTTTGGTGCTCAACTTTCTTGATAGTCCAACTCTCACATCTATACATGACTACTGGAAAAAACCATAGCTTTGACTACACAGACCTTTGTTGGCAGAATAATGTTTCTGCTTTTTAATATGCTGTCTAGAATGGTCATAGCTTTTCTTCCACGGAGAAAGAGCCTTTTAACGTCATGGCTACAGTCACCATCTGCAGTAATTTTGGAGCCCAGAAAAACAGTCTGTCACTGTTCCACTGTTTCCCTATCTATTTGCCATGAAGTGATGGCTCTAGATGCCATGATCTTAGTTTTCTGAACGTTGAGCTTTAAGCTAACTTTTCCACTCTCCTCTTTTGCTTTCATCAAGAGACTCTTTCTTCATCATGCTTTCTTCCATAAGGGTTGTGCCATCTCCACATCTGAGGTTATTGATATTTCTCCTGGAAATCTTGATTCCAGCTTGTGGTTCATCCAGTCCAGCATTTCTCATGATGCATGCTGCATATAAGTTAAATAAGCAGGGTAACAATCAGCTCAGTTCAGCTCAGTCACTCAGTTGTGTCCAACTCTTTGCAACCCCATGAACCGCAGCATGCCAGGCCTCCCTGACCATCACCAGCTCCCAGAGTTTACCCAAACTCATGTCCATTGAGCCAGTGATGATATCCAACCATCTCATCCTTTGCCGTCCCCTTCTCCTCCTGCCTTGAAACTTTCCCAGCATCAGGGTCTTTTTAAATGAGTCAGCTCTTCACATCAGTTGGCCAAAGTATTGGAGTTTCAGCTTTAACATTAGTCCTTCCAATGAACACCCAAGACTGATCTTCTTTAGGATGGACTGGTTGGATCTCCTTGTAGTCCAAGGGACTCTCTAGAGTCTTCTTCAACAGCACAGTTCAAAAGCATCAATTCTTCGGCACTCAGCTTTCTTTATAGTCCAACTCTCACATCCATACATGACCACTGGAAAAACCATAGCCTTGACTAGAGGGACCTTTGTTGGCAAAATAATGTCTATGCTTTTTAATATGCTGTCTAGGTTGTTCATAACTTTCCTTCCAAAGAGTAAGCACTTTTTAATTGTATGGCTGTAATCACCATCTGCAGTGATTTTGGAGCCCAGAAAAATAAAGTGAGCCTCTGTTTCCACTATTTCCCCATCTATCTGTCATCAAGAGATGGGGCCAGATGCCATGATCTTAGTTTTCTGAATGTTGAGCTTTTAGCCAACTTTTTCACTCTCCCCTTTCACTTTCATCAAGAGGCTCTTTAGTTCTTCTTCACTTTCTGCCATAAGGATGGTGTCATCTGCATATCTGAGGTTATTGATATTTCTCCCGGCAATTTTGATTCCACCTTGTGCTTCATCCAGCCCAGCATTTCTCATGAGGTACTCTGTATATAAGTTAAATAAGCAGGATGACAATATACAGCCTTGACATACTCTCTTTCCTATTTGGAACCAGTCTGTTGTTCCATGCCCAGTTCTAACTGTTGCTTCCTGACCTGCATACAGGTTTCTCAAGATGCAGGTCAGGTGGTTTGGTATTCTCATTTCTTGAAGAATTTCCCACAGTTGTTTGTGATCCACAGAGTCAAAGGCTTTGGCGTAGTTAATAAAGGGAATAATTAGAGGCAGTAGAATCAATGATGAGAATTAGGTCAAATTGGAAGCTTTGCAAAGATCTTGGCTTAAAAAATGACACTGTTGGGGCTTCCCTCACTGCCTAATGATTAAGAATCCACCTCCAATCCAAGCAATATGGGTTCAATTCCTGGCTGGGGAATTAAGATCCCACATGTCATGGGGCAGCTAAGACCTAATGCAAATAAATATTTTAATAATAACAAGAAATTATTTTAAAAAATAACACTGTTGAAAATTATTTTTCTAAAAGAGTAAACAGAAGGTTGAGGAAATAGTTGGACGAACGCCAGGTTTGGTGTATAAAGTCATGATGGAATACCTAGAAATAATTACAAGTCCCTTTTTATGCCAAAGAAGTAAACTGGGAAGATTGTTTCAGCCTCTTTTCACATTGTGTTAAGTATCTAATAAACATATGTTATTGGATATTCATAAGATTCAGAAGCAATTAATTTATTAACTTTTTCAACTTTTGTTTAGTATTTTGCATGTCAGTAATGAACAAAGTACTCAAGAGCCTAGTCTCAACGCTGCACTATGCCAGAGGATGACAAGAGTTTCCAAGTGATGTATGATATTGTTTTTGCATTCAATTGTTGAGCATACAATTAAAGACACAAACAATGTAGATTTGCATTGAAAGGCTGCATATATATTTTAAGTGTCAGAAAATAAATATATATATAACAAATGCTATAGTGTTTCCAAATGGAAATACATGATCAGAGAGGCTTCAAAAGTTGATGAGATTGGAACAAAACCATAAATAATAGATTAGTTATGTATGAGAAGAAAGGTTAAGTCATATCAAGAGCAATATGAAAAGGGAGAAAGAGAAAGGAATTGGGTGTAGTTTTCAGAGCACAGAATGGCAATAATTCATTAATTCAGCAAATACGGAGCTTTAAATTTTGGAAATTAAACTGGGATATATAGGAAATTTAACAGTTAGTTATTTGAATTAAATATTACTACAGAAAGCATATTATAGAAGATGAAATAGAGCACAGAGAAGACTGGGGCAGCTGAAGACCCTATATTGAAGGATAGTATAGTGGTCCAAGCATGTGATAGCAGAGCATGATCTAGGCCAGTGACAGAGAAAAAGAGTTAGGAAATGGACAAATGTGGGATTTATTGGATTGAAAAACATCTTATTCTTGTCAAGGATCACTGAATTTGGAGTCATGAAACCTATAATCTTTATCTCACTGTAGCATTGTTTCCTCATCTTAAAAATTAAAGGTGTTAATCCAATGATCTCTAAAATGTTCTCTTTGGATCTCTAAAATTCATAATTCTTGGAGAATGTGGGACTAGGATTGAGGAAACCAAGGGGGAAAATATATATATATATATATATACTGTAAAATACTGAAGTTGATTAATTTAGAGACTGTGTATACAATTAAGACACTAGGGAAGAGAGTAGCAGTCAGTCTTAAAAGAAATCAACTTAATATTAATTGGAAGGACTGATGCTGAAGCTAAAGCTCCAATACTTTGGCCACCTGATGTGAAGAACAGACTCATTGGAAAAGATGCTGATCCTGGGAAAGATTGATGGTGGGAGGAGAAGGGGATGAGAGTGAGAAGGTTGGATAACATCACTGACATAATGAACACGAGTTTGAGCAAACTCTGGGCAACCATTGAAGGATAGGAATTCCTGGCAGGCTGCAGTCCATGGGGTCACAAAGAGTCAGACATAACTGAAGAATAGCAACAATACCATTAAGCAAGATAGGTGTTCAGAGGTAGTAGTCAATTTTAGAAGAACATGATGAATTAAACTTTAGAAAAGCCAAGCAAATTACCATAGAGAGAGATACAATGATTATATCTAGAACATGATAGGAAATGCAACTTTGGAGATTGAAAGAGATGCCAGGAATAAAATCCACAGAGGCAGTCTTTGCTTTGTACAGTAACAATGGATCATAAAAATAATTCAAACTTAAAAATTTTACTAATCAATGGAGACATGGCAGTTGTTATGTGACCCTTAAAGTTTTTACAAAATGAAATAATATCTACAAGATGGTAGACTAGAAATTTTCAGACCCTCATTCCTCCATAGAAACAGGAAGTAAAACAAAAACAAACAAACAAAAAAACACTGACTAAATTCTTTTTTTCTAGTTTTAAAAATCAATCAAGGATCTGGAGCAACAACAACAAAACAAATACTAAATCAGTAAAAATCTACAGTCAAAATAATGCCCCTACTAGTCCTTGTTACACTATACTGATGCTGCTTATGGTTGTTTCATACATTATCAATTGTCTAACCTGTTTTGTCTCTGCTCAGGTCAATAAGCTACAACATGCAGTGCCAGTTCAACAAAGATAAAACTACAGCTGACCATGGAAAATATCACTTACCCTTAGATTACATAGACACTTCTATGAGGACTCTGAGGCTCGAGACTAGCGAGAGGAGGAGGCCCAATACCCCTCACCATCCCAATTCAGCAGGAAGTAGCCAGAAAGACCTTGACACCCCTATTCACAAAGAATTAGGCCTCCCATATCTTGAGGGGGGAATGTTAGGTAGTTAGGATAGGAAACAGGAGTCCAAAATGGTGGTGGCTAGAAGACAAGGAAGGGAAAAGCCTGCAAAAATAGAACAAGGAAGGTCAAAGGAAGGTCTGAGGACCTGAGTGAGAACTTCAGGTAGAACAGCACTCCGGTCTAAGCCCAATTTGCATAGGTTGGGCCCAGGGGGCAGAACAAAAGAATAAAAGAGGAGCCAGAGCGCTCGTTCTCTCTCTCTCCTGCGTTTCGAAGATGGACTCTCTCTCCCCGCCTTCCTCTCTCTCTCTCCCCTGCCTCTCTCCCTCTCCCTTCCTCTCTCCCCTCCACCCCACATGTGTGCACTCTTTCTCTTTCTCTCCCTCTTTCCCATGCTTTGAGAATGGATTCTCCCGTTATTATCGTCTAAATAAAATAGAGCTGTAACATTGATTTGTCTAAGAGTTATATCATGGTCTGTTCAAGATCCAAGAGCTGTGACACACCAAGGGCTTTAAAGTCTGTCACTCCAAATCTTTGTTGTGATGAGACAAGAACCAAGAAACATACCCTTGTGGGACATCTACACTCACATGACAAAAGGAACACCAAAAAAACATTTTAAAGTATATCAGGATCATAGGTCACTGTGGAACTTAGCCAAAGTGACCATAAAATATTTTAAAGCCAAATATAGATTGTTTAAAAGGTAAATAAACTTTAAATTTGTTATCCAAGACAGTTTAATATCTTCATAAAACTTGTCTGTTTTAATGGAGAGATAAATCAATTTTAAGTTTTGCATCCACTTATCTTTAAATATTTACCTAATTAAAATTTTAAGCATAGTCATTCCTGACCATGCACAAAAACCTTTTCTTGGGGTCTGCTTTCCATAAACTTGTCATCACTCTTTTTTAGCACAATTTTAACCTTTAAGCTATAGAATATCTGGAGAGATCCTAAAACATATATTTTTAAAAGTTCACTCAAAACTCCTTTCTCATTTATATTTCTTTCCTCAAAAGTTTCTTTATCTAAGTATCTATAAATGACGAAAAAGTTAAAAGTCATTATTAAATATCTGATTAATTGTTAGACACTTCAACAATACTTATTCCTTAACCAATATAAGCAGAGATCTTAAAAGCAAATACCCATGGCATAAAAGCAGAGGTGCTCATATGATCTGCTATAAAACATTACTTTCCAAAAGAACTTTGCTCTGAACAGATCGATAAAGCCAAACCCAGATCTTAGCTTATTCCCAACAAGATTTATTCACCCAATCAAATGCAATACAGTCTTAGGAAATCCTGATCTTGCATAACTCTTTTCAGTATTTCTTTTTTATTCCTCACATCTTCTACTGAAGTCACATATCTTAGTTTCCTTAAAATTTTCTCCCACATTGAGGTATTTTTTTTGTCTGACAAGCTTTTAACAGATATAATTTTGTTAAACCTGGGTACAGTGCAAATATTACGTGACGTGAGTGAAGTCGCTCAGTTGTGCCTGACTCTTTGCAACCCCATGGACAGTAGCCCTCACCAAGCTCCTCCGTCCATTGGTTTTTCTAGGCAAGTGTACTGTAGTGGGTATCTTCCCTACCCAGAGATCGAACCCAGGTCTTCCACATGCTAGACAGATGCTTTACCATATTATACTTATTATTATATTTAATATGTTGATGACACAAGACATGTTTATATGATTATAATTAGATCAAAAAACTTGAACATTAATACCAGGTACTAATTTAATATTAAATATTTCCCAGTTTATGTGAACCTGAAACTCATTTAACTTGATTTATCTTGTATTTACAAGTGTTCAGATTGTTAGTGCTTATTACTTTTATTTAAGCCCATTAAATAGAGCTCTTTTTAGGGATCAATCATTTTTTGGAATGTTATCCCAAAAATAAAAGATACATATAAACACACAATGAGGTCTCAGTTCTTACTTCAAGATTTCAGTTCTGAGTCATTTACAGCAATGTAAACCCATCAGTTTACAAAAGAAGTTGAGTTAAAAGTGGGGTTCTCACAGATGAAACAAGTCAGGCTCACTTGGATAGATGATTAAATATTAATATTTGCAAAAAAAGCAATTTTTAACTACCTTGGGCAAGCCAACTTCTAAATGACTTTACACTTTCTAAGATTTATATCAAAAAGACAGGAGAAAGAAGGGTTCCTGAGAAGCCCAGAGGACATTTGTGTCTCAAAGATACATGCAAGTTCTTCCTAGAATGACTTTGTTTCACCTTTGCTGAATATTTATAAGCTTCACAAGATGAATAGGGAATATTTTTGGAGTGGTGAAAGGATTTTTGGAACCACCCTTCTGTAAAGACTACTTGGTTTCTAAACCAAGGGCAGTTTTGTTTTTATTTCCTTTCCCAAGAGAATTGGGTGGCCTCCCCAGCAAAGACTGACACACCCATCCACCCATGTTGGAAACCTTAACCTTAACTCCTCTAGCCTAAGGGAGAAGGCCTCTTAGGAATGCCCAAAGGCAACACCCAGGCTCCTGAGAATCAATCTGGACCAAGGGGTAAAGAGCCAAAGACAACAGGAAAGATAGAGAATACAGACTGAAGAGTCTGCCTTGCAATCCCACCAGCCCCATCTTCAGCTTAAGGGAGGAATAGGAAAGGAGAGCCCTCACCCACTTTGCTGGCAGCTACTGGGGTCAGAGTGGACTGTGGGACTTGGAACAAACCAAAGACTAACCAGTACTTCTTTTTTCAGTAGTCATGTATGGATGTGAGAGTTGGATGGTGAAGAAAGCTGAGCGCTGAAGAATAGATGTTTTTGAACTATGGTGTTGGAGAAGACTCTTGAGAGTCCCTTGGACTGCAAGAAGATCCAACCAGTCCATCCTAAGGGGGATCAGTCCTGGTGTTCATTGGAAGGACTGATGTTGAAACGGAAACTCCAATACTTTGGCCACCTCATGAGAAGAGTTGACTCATTTTAAAAGACCCTGATGCTGGGAAGGATTGGGGGCAGGAACAGAAGGGGAAGACAGAGAATGAGATGGTTGGATGGCATCACTGACACGATAGACACGGGTTTGGGTGGACTCTGGAAGTTGGTGATGGACAGGGAGGCCTGGCGTGCTGCAATTCCTGGGGTCGCAAAGGGTCAGACACGACTGAGTGACTGAAATGAACTGAACTGAACTGAACTGAAAGACTAACCCTGACCATAATTCCTCAACCGCTTCCACAGCCACTTACCCATTTATGGAGGATTCAAGGAGAAAGAAATAAGAAAACCAGAGAGGAAGCCTTAGAGGAAGCAGTTAATACCAGATATCCGAACATTACCAAAGTAACCAGAATAAACCAAAAGCTAACTAGCCAAAAAGTCACAATAACATGACTTCCCAGTACCGTTAGACCAATGATCTGTCTCCAAAGTGCCTCATAAACTGAGTTTCCCTTCAAAGGGAGAACACCCCAAAATGGAGCCAAAGCCTTCCAGATGGGAGCTGAAGCTCCCCAGATTGGACAAAGTCAAAAATGCCCTGGTGGGACCCTGATGTCTAACTGTTCTGGAGAAAAGGTTATTTGGGCATTTACTTTACAAAGGAGAGTGATATCTATTAGATAGTCAATCAACTTGTTACCCACTATCAAAATTACCCAGGGCTCCTCACGGGGAAATTAGAATTGGATACCTCAAGTCCAAGGAAGCCCCAGGTCTGTTCATTTTCAGAGTGTTCCTCTCCTTTGGAAAGTTCTTCTGACTTCCAGATTGTTTAATTGTGAGCATTTTAGGGGCCATTGCTCTTCTGATCTTAACATATCTAATATGCACCCCAAAGATCTTTGCTTCAGTATAGAGGAAATATTTCCCATTATAAGTTTGATAATACAAAAACACAAAAGATGTAGGCAATTTCCAACAAAGACAGGTCAAATTCCAGCACTGATGCATAGACGGGCTGGTTCTCAAATCAGGTAAATAAATTTACCCTAGAAAATAAATAAGTTAATTCCAACTTGGCTACCAACCCCAAATAAAATAATTCAAACTATGATACCCAAAATAACTAGCTCCCAATGAATGAGTTTCTCTGCAATGAATCAGTTCAGGGTAGAGTCCAGCAACACTTCCCCTCTACAACAGAGTACCCCAACATAATTGGCTTGTCCTATAAATAAGAAGCCAAATTGAGGGGGGAAATGTTCCTGGGGTGCACACCAGAGCGATTTGTCCTCCAAAATTGAGCCCATTGGTTCATAACACAATAGATTGCACAAAATAAGTGAATCAGCTGAACTAGCTATCAAATTGGGTAGACTCAACCTATAAATGAAATCGAGTCTGTCAACTTGCAGAAGTTTCTCAGTTCCTTTTCTCAACTGTCAAGTGCTGGGGGCAGCTGGTGCCACTTCAGGAAATCTTGAAGGAAAGAACATCAGCACTTATGCTCCTGGGAGCTCCTAGGGTTTTGCCCCAATATTCCCTTGTCAGGACCATATAGTCATGAGCAGAAAGGCTCCTGGCTGGCTATGTCAAATTGTTACCAAGTCCAATCTCACTGTGGAAAATTCTTAAAGAGATGAGAATATCATACAAACATATCTGCCTCCTGAGAAACCTGGATGCAGGTCAAGAAACAACAGTTAGAACCAGACATGAAGCAATGGACTGGTTCAAAATTGGGAAAGGAGTATGTAAAAGCTGCATAATCTCACCCTGCTTATTTAACTTATATGCAGAATGCATCATGCAAAATGCCAGACTGGATGAGGCTCAAGCTGGAATCAAGATCACTGGGAGAAATGCCAATAACTTCAGATATGCCAATGATACCACCCTAATGGCAGAAAGTAAAGAGGAATTAAAGAGCCTCTTCATGAAAGTGAAAGAGGATAGTGAAAAAGCAGCTGTAAAACTCAACATTCAAAAACTAAGATTATGGCAGCCAGTCTTATCACTTCATTGCAAATAGATGGGGAAAAACAGTGACAGACTTTCATTTCTTGGGCTCCAAAATCACTGTGACTGGAAGCCATGAAATTAAAAGATGCTTGCTCCTTGGAAGAAAAACTATAATGAACCTAGGCAGCATATTAAAAAGTAGAGATATCACTTTGCTGACAAAGGTCCATAGTCTTGTTCTTCAGTCACTCAGTCGTGTCTGGCTCTTTGAGACCCCATGGACTGCAGCACATCAGGCATCTCCAGTCCTTCACCATTTTCTGTAGTTTGCTCAAACTCGTGTTCATTGAGTCGCTGATACCATCCAACCATATCATCTTCTGCCATCCCCATCTGCTCCTGCCTTCAATCTTTTCCAGCATCAGGGTCTTTTCCAATGAGTCAGTTCTTTGCATCAGCTGGCCAAAGTACTGGAGCTTCAGGTTCAGCATCACTGTTCCCAATGAATATTCATTGTTGATTTACTTTAAGATTGACTTGTTTGATCTCTTTGTAGTCCAAAGTACTCTCAAGAGTCTTCTCCAGCACCACAGTTTAAAGGCATCAATTCTTCAAGCACTCAGCCTTTTGTATGGACTCTTACATCTGTACATGACCACTGGAAAAACCATAGCTTTGACTATATGGACCTTTGTAAGCAAAGCAATGTCTCTGCTTTCTAAAATGTTGTCTAGATTTGTATTAGCTTTTCTTCCAAAGAGCAAGTGTCTTTTAATTTAATGGCTGTCATCAACATCCACAGTGATTTTGGAGCCCCATCAAAAAAAGTCTGTCACTGTTTCCATTGTGTGTCTCCATCTATTTGCCATGAAGTGATGGGACCAGATGCCATAATCTTAGATTTTTAAATGTTGAGTTTTAAGCCAGTTTTTTCAGTCTTGTCCTTCACCTTCATCAAGAGGCTCTTTAGTTCCTCTTCATTTTCTACCATTATGGTGGCGCTGTCTGCATATCTAAAGTTATTGATATTTTTCCCAGCAATCTTAACTCCATTTTGTGATTCATCCAGCCTGGAATTTCACATGATGTATTCTGCATATAAGTTAAATAAGCAAGGTGACAAAATAAGCAAGGTGACAAAATAAGCAAGGTGACAAAATACAGCCTTGACATACTCATTTCCCAATTTGGAACCCCTGCATTGTTTCATCTCCAGTTCTAACTGTTGCTTCTTGCCCTGCATCCAGGTTTCTCAGGAGGCAGACAAGGTTGTCTGGTGCTCCCATCTCTTTAAAAATTTCCCATTGTTTGTCATGATCCACATAGTCAAAGGCTTTAGTGTAGTCAATTAAACAGAGTAGATTTTTTTTGGAATTCTCTTGTTTTTCGTATGAACCAACGGATGTTGGCAATTTTATCTCAGGCTCCTCTGTCTTTTCTAAATACAGCTTGTGCATCTGGAAGCTCTCAGTCCACATACTGTTGAAGCTCAGCTTGAAGATTTTGAGCATTACCTTGCTAGTATGTGAAATGAGTGCAGTTGTGTGGTACTTTGATCATTCTTTCACATTGCCCTTTTTGGGGATTGGAATGAAAACTGACATTTTCCAGTAGTCATGGGTTTTTCCAATAGTAATGTACAGATATGAGAGTTAGGCCATAAAGAAGGACGAACACTGAAAAATTGGTGCTTTCACACGTAGTTAAGGAGAAGACTCTTGTGAGTCCCTTGGACAGCAAGGAAATCAAACCATTCAATTCTAAAGGAAATAAACCCTCACTATTAATTGAAGCTGAAGCCCCAATACTTTGGCCACATGATGCTAAGTGCCAACATATTGGAAAAGACCCTGATGCTGAGAAAGATTGAGGGCACGAAGAGCAAAGGGCAACAGAGGATGAGATGGTTGGATGGCATCATTGGCTCGATGAATTTAAGTTTGAGCAACTACAGGGTAGAGTGAAGGACAGGAAAGCTTGGCATGCTGCAGTCCATGGAATCCCAAAGAGTCAAACATGACTGAGCAACTGAACAACAACCACCCATCTCACTCTGCTTGCTGTATATTGGCCAATAAATCCAAGAGACTAGAGGTCACAACAAGGAAGGAATTTTATTTGGGTTGCTGGCTGACTGAGAAGATGGCAGGCTAGTGCGTCAAAATAACCATCTTGTCGGGGTGTGGATGCCAGGTTCTTTTGTAAATACCAAAGAAACAAGAAATGAAGAACTAAAGTCAAAAGGTAGAATAGAGAGGGACGATGCAGTGGGGAACTAAAGTGAAAGGGTCTTCATTCTTGCAAAATGTCTCCAATGGAATGGCCAGTTTATGAAAGGAATGTGTTAATCTGTTCTATTCAGAGATGAGCAGAGTCAGATTATCTCTCTATGATCTGAACAAAGGCACTTAGTTTACAGTCAAGCAGAGGGGTAGGATCCTCTGAGGCAAGCTATTAAGTATTATTATAAACACAAAAGTAAAAAATATCAAGTCAAAGTAACAGTTTATAACATGGAATAAAAATTGGTTTCCTCTCTGCAATAGGACACTAGGAAGAGCCAAGCTATTTAAGTTCACAGCAAAGTGTGGGTAGTAATATATGCCTGCACATAGCCTAGCGGTAGCTGCTACCTCTGGGGTCGTGACTGCATCAGTAGTGTTTTTTCTGCTGTCTCAAGCACCTTCTACTCTGGCAATGTCAGTCATGTCTAATTCTGCATCTGTGTCAAAGTAGCCCTTGCAGTGTTTCCTCACAACTGCCAGTCCCTGACCTCTCCCTGGGATGCTGCCAAAGTCTCAGCATCCCACCCCACCCTCTGTTGCATGCCAAGACTTGTGTGCTCCTTCTCTGAGCTCCTCACCTTAACACCCCACCCCACTCCATCCCAGCTGAGGCTTGTGAGTTGCTTATAGGCTGAGAAACGCTGTTTGGCAACAATTTCTGTGGTGAATTTTCTGTTTTGCATTCTGAATCTGCTCTGTTGTGTGACACTTTGAAGTTCTATAGCTCCCCTTAGCAACACCAATGAAAGGGTTTCCTAGGACATAGAACCCTTTCTTCCCTCACTACTCTATCCTCTCCCTCTCACAAGCCTCAGTCCTGAAATCCTTTGTCTCTTTTTATATCTTTATCTTTTGTCCTACATTGTTCTAAGGAAATTGGCTTACCTTTTTAGAGGTTTAGGATGTTCTGCTGTCATTCAGTTGTTGTTCTGAATATGTTGTTCCATATTCTGATGAATCTTTGATGTATTTGTGAGGAAGCAGGTGATCTCTCCATCTTACTCCTTCACCATCTTCTCCAACTATCTTGCTTTTAAGTTTTCATGATCATCCATACTGTTTTCCATAGTGGCTGCATCAATTTACATTGCAAGCAACAGTGTAAAAGTGTTTCCTGTTCTCCATATCATCTCCAACATTTGTTATTTGTGGAATTATTGTGATCACAATGTTGACAAGTGCCAGGTGACATTTCATAATTTTGATTTGCATTTCTCTAATAATTGGCAATGTTGAACATCTTTTCATTTCCTTGTTGAGTGTTTTGTCTTTTGGATATTTATATTGAGTTTTGTTAGCAGTTTATATATTTTGACTATTAGCCCCTTATTGGTCATATAGTTTGCAAATATTTTGTCCCATTTTATAGATTGTCTTATTGTTTTGTTGGTAGCTTCCTTTGCTATACAAAAGCTTTCAAGTTCAATTAGGTCTATTTGTTTATTTTTGTTAATTGTTTTGCTTTAGGAAACAGACTCCTTAAAATATTGTTATACCTTAAGTCAAAGAATCTTCTACCTGGTTCTCTTCTAGGAGTTCTCTGATTTTCGGGTCTTTTATTTAAGTATTTAATCCATTTTGAGTTTATTTTTTGTATGATTTTAGAAGAGGTTATAATTTCATTGTTTTACATGTCACTGTTCAGTTTTCCCAGTACTACTTATTGAAGAGAATGTTCCTTGTATATTTTTTCTCCTTTAAGTACATTAATTGACTATATGTTCATGGGTTTATTTATGAGCTCTTTGTTCTGTTCCATTGATCTCTGTGTCTCATTTTGTGACAATACCATGCTGTTTTGATTACTATAGCTTTGTAGTATAGCCTGAAGGCTGATAGTGTGATAGTTCCATCTTCTTATTCTTTTTTTTTAATCAAAATTGTTTTTTTGCAATTTGGATTCTTTTCAGTTCCATACAAATTTATTATTATTTCTTCTAGTTCTATGAATAATTTCTTGGATATTTTTGATAAGGATTGCACTAAATTTGTAGCTTGTTTGAGGTATTGTGGCCATTTTAACACTACTAGTTCTTCTAATCCACAAGTACAGGATATCTTTTCATTCTTCATATTTTGTTCAATTTCCTTCATCAATATTTTATAGTTTTCACCTATAAGACTTTCACTTCCTCAGTTAAGATCCTTGCCATATATTTTATTGTTTTATACAATTTTAAGTGGGATTTAAAAAAAAAAAACCTTCCATTATTTTATTATTAATATATAGAAACCGAGGACTACCCTGGTGGCTCAGATGGTAAAGAATCTTCAAGCAATACAGGAGACCTAGATTTGATCTGTGGGTCCAGAAGACCCCCTGTATAAAGAAATGGCTACCCACTTTAGTATTCATGCCTGGAGAATCCCATGGACATTATAGCCTGGCAAGCTACAAAAAAACACCCACAGTTTATTAATATTTTTGAGTGTCTTTATGATATCAAAACCTCTAAAGTGAAGAACCCCCTTTGTCCAGTAATTATGGTGGTAATGCAAATGTCAGTTTAAGCCTTTAAAATTTACCTTTACTTGAGAGAGTTGAAGTGGTAGTATAAGAATGGTAAAAGGTAGATTAGTTAAGAATTGAGTGCAACATGATGAAAATGAGACTACAAATACATACTTTCCCCCTCAACATTTGTGAAGGGACAATATCTGGATATGAATATGTTTACTGAGAAAGATATAAGCATACACAGTCAAAATACAGAAAAATCCTATCACCATAAAGATTCTTCCTGCCATCTTTTCATAACCTACATTCACCTCTGTTACCCTCATGGGTTTTAATTTGCATTTCCCTAATTGCTGATGATTTTTAATATCTTGTCATGTGCTTACTTGTCATCTGTATATCCCTTCAATAAAATGGCTGTGCATATTTTTTGTATATTTTCCAATTCAACTCTTTTATTGTGAGTTACATTCAATTATTTGTTGGACCTTCTGACACCAGAGATAGAGGAAAATTGAGGTGCTGACTAGCCCCAACTTAAACAACTTTAATCAGTCTTACTCATGTCCTGTGTAAGTGAAGAGTCAGTTACACAGAGTGATGGTAAGGCTTTATATTTTGTTTGTTTACTTATTAAAAAAGAATGGGAGCATATAGAGATGTTTATGAGAATGGTACAATCAAGAGAAAGAAGCTGAATATACAAGATCAAGAAGAGGAAAAAATTTTATACATTTTAGCTGAGCATTTTTAAAGCCATTGTACATTGTGAAGCCTAGAGAAGGGGTGGTTAAAAACTACAGGAGGGAAACATATTTAGTATAATATTCCTGAGAATGTGGAAGAAATAGAATTTGGAGCATAGAGGAATGGACCTGACAGAAGAGCTCTTAAACTCCTATAATGTAAAATAATGAACACAGCTGCAAGAATGTTTAAATATTTGATAGCAGGATGTTAAAGAAAAGTTTATTTTATTATTTTTTACTTTCTTAACACATGTTTAAGTGTATATTATTATTAATGTATATTACTGTGCACTTTACTGTTAAATGTATGGAAGAAAAGTTTCTGTCTGAAGTCTTCAAGTTACTTCTTTGAAGTAAAAATGAAAAACTCGATGTCCACAAATAGGGAATTATAATGAGGAGCCAACAGTGGAAACAATTAAGCAGAAGCCATAAGATGAAGTTGGTGATTCTGAGCAGTGATAATTCAAGGAAAAGATAGTTTCCAGTAGAATATGAACAACTATGCCAGATATTATAAATGTATCAAAAAAAGAACTGGAAATTCGAGTCAACAAACAAGGGGGAGTCACTGAAGACAAATTTGGACAGGGTTGTTTATTTATATTTGTGGGAGATAATATTAAAAAGGTATAGCAATTGTTCCAGATTTCAAATTATGTTCAGTGTGATTTTATCCACTAGAGAGGAGCAATTAAATCTCTGAGTTGAAAATATTGAAATGATGAGATCAAGAGAAGACAGAATGGAGAAAAGCTAGGTGATAGCTTGTTAGAGTGTTTTGGTTTCCCTGACAACTCATGTGGTAAAGAATCTGCAGGAGATCCCAGTTCGATTCCTGGGTTGGAAAGATCCACTGGAGAAAGGGTAGTCTACCCACTCCAATATTCTTGGGCTCCCCTTGTGGCTCAGCTGGTAAAGAATCCGTTTGCACTGTGGGAGACCTGGGTTCTATCCCTGAGTTGAGAAGATCCCCTGGAGAAGGGAAAGGCTACCCATTCCAGTGTTCTGGCCTGGAGACTTCCATGGACTGTATAGTCCATGGGGTCACAAACAGTCAGGCACGACTGAGTGACTTTCACTTTCACTTTCACTATCATGTTCTGAGTCAAAGTTGAAGAAGTCGTGGATTTCTATTTCTACTGCAGAGAAGAAAAGACAGACATGGCAGAAGCTACCAAAGACACACCATGAGGACTTGGTGACAGATTGTCAATTTCCCAGAAATATATCTTTCTTCAGACCATAAAGGATAAAAGTTATGTGGTCCAGTGGTTAAGAATCTACTTTCCAATGCAGGGATTGTGGGTTTGATTTCTTGTCAGGGAACTAATATCACACATGCTGCATGGTAACTAATCCCAAATGCCATGACTAGAGAGACCACATGCTCTAGAGCCTGTGCTCGGCAACAAGAGAAGTCCATGTTCCACAATAAGAGAAGGGTTTGCTCCACAAAAGAGAACATGTACACCACAAAAAAGAATAAGTATAGCCAAAAATATAAATAATGATAAAAATGAAGTATATCTCTGTGAGTCTCACCATTTCTGGTAGTACATAACCTCTAAAACTTTTTTAACAGCCCTGTATAAACATCTTCTCTGGAGGCCTTTGCTAACAACTAAATATTACACTGTGAAATTTAGTCAAGATGTCTTTCTCCTGCACATAGGTCCATGACCATGATGGTTCCTGCTGGATTTTATTTAGTTTAAATTACTTTTACTCCTAGAGCTGTAATTTTGCTGATACACACTTCCCATATGACATAATAATGCCGTTTTCTCTGGAACTCTCAGTACATTTAAGTAATACTTTGTTCTGTAGTGCTTTATGTCTGAATGTTTCAGAGAGTTTGATATAGCAGCACTTCTTTTAAAATTTAGTCTCCCATCCTAGGCCTTAGGCATGAGAACCAGTATGATGGATGCTTCATGTTGCATTATTGCTAAAATCAACACAGGATTCTGCCAATAGTAGGTGCTTAATCAACAGATTTTTTCTGCATAACAATAAATTTGGAATGACCACCACTTTGAGAGACAAGGGTGGTGCAGTTTGAATACACTTCCTCAAATAGTGGGATATGGGGAAATGCTGGCTTGGGAAGTTGTCTTAAGTCTCTTCTTGAATCCCTAAGAATTAGTTTAGTAAGTCTAAAGATATACACTTTCTTTTATTTCTTTTCATTCCAATATTATCACATTTAGAATATATTCACAAGTCTCAAACTGGTGATTATTGCTTTCTATATCTAAAGGAGCTTTTGGAATGTAAATTTTCTCAGCATATAGGAAATTGCAGGGTCAATATTGTCTGAAGAATACAATATAATTTTGTTTAGTGGTATTAATTTTTAATTTGAAAAACTCCCTCCTGAGAAAGGAGCATTTCACTTATCTCATGGAAATTGATAAACATTATTCTTTTTCTGCATGATATTTTTTATAAAGCTTTATTAGAGAAAAAGTCCCAAGAGACATTTGGGGATGATTTCTTATGTGCCACTATTTTCAACATTTAAACATGGTCCTTTTGCTCCTCTCTATGGCTGTGAATTGCTTATCAAATATTATCCTTCTATCCTGAGCCCTACTTCAGCTGTACAGGTTTGCATGATTCCCTAGCTTTCCCCTAAATGCTGACACTTTCATGCTCCCATGTGGGGTACCAGAACTCATGAAACATGAATTCTCTTTCATTATAATTTTTTAAATATATGCCTCAGAGCCAACTGAAGATAAATCAGGCATGCAAGTGCTGTGAAAATGGAAATATAAGAATGTTTTATATAAATTCCCAGGAATGCATGAAACCTAGCTACTGTTGATAGCAGCTAAGGAATGGTGATGCTTTCAGGTAGTACCATATGTCATATTTATGGTTTCACTCCTGCTTCCAGTTATAATTTATTGGTAAGGCTGAGAGAAAAAAAAATCAAATTTAGTGTTTCTTTCCTACCAATCCTTTTCTCACTTTTTTCCTGTCTATATGGAATTAAAATTATAGTAAATATATCAAGGGCTTTACAAAAATCAGACCAAAATCTAAAGAATTGGTTTAGGGACTTCCCTGGTTGTCTGGTGGCTAAGGCTCTGCACTCCCAATACAGGACACCTGGATTTGGTCCCTGACCAGGGAACTAGGTCTCACATGCCACAACTAAAAGTCTGCATGCAGGAACTAAAGATCCTGTAGGCCACAACTAAGACTCAGTGCAGCCAAATAAATAAGTAAATAAATCTTAAAAAAAATAGATTAGAACTGTGTAACTGTGGGATTTATTCTTTTTGTATGTTAGTTTCTTCATCTATAGAGATAATTATGCCAACCCTGCACACCTTATAGAATCATGACTTGCAAGTGAAAGAAAAGGTACAGAAAGGATTTATAAATTAAGTGCTACATAAATTTGAGGGATAAGTATTTTCATCATGCTATAAACAAACAGACTCTGGATTCCACAAAAAGAACCATCAAGGTGATGAAGAAAGCAAGGTTTAGATTTTATGGCCTTCTACTTCCTATTTTTATGTCTCTCTGTGCCTTTTTTCCCCCTCCACCTCAAACACAATTAAAAATGTATCTTATTTCTTTAGGACCATATTCTCAGCTCTAGAAAGAAGATATTTGATTATCTCAGTCTAGTACAGTGATTAAAAGGTGAAGCTGGTGTGATAGGCATTTTATATTTGAATCTTTGCTCTGTCCTTTACTAGCAATATAGGTTTAGACAAGCTATTTAAATTTTCTGTGACCCTGATTCTTCTTCTATAAAATGGTGATAATAATATTACCCAAAATAAGATTATTGGGAGAATGTATATATATATATATATATATATATATATA
>ML663483.1:3338003-3350819 GCA_007570785.1 Antilocapra americana | reverse complement strand
TACAGAAGTATGGTTAATGTACAATATGCTAATTTCTGCTATACAACCCAGTGATGTAGATGCATGCACACACACACACACACACACACACAGATATATGTGTATATATACATATATATGTATATATATATATACACATATATATATATACATCCACACAGAGGTATCTTTGTACTTTGATAGAGAATATTTCAAGATTGTGGATCAAGATGGTGGAGTAACAGCATTAAAAAAATTCATTTGAATCAATTCTACTCAGATGGACGGAACTGGAGCCTATTATCCAGAGTGAAGTAAGCCAGAAGGAAAAATAACAACACAGTATACTAACGCATGTATATGGAATTTAGAAAGATGGTAACGAGAACCCAGCATGCGAGACAGCAAAAGGAACGCAGATGTATAGAACAGACTCGTGGACTCTGTGGATGAGGGCAAGGGTGGGATGATATGGGAGAATGGCATTGAAACATGTTAATTATCATATGTGAAATCAATCGCCAGCCCAGGATTGATGCTTGGGGCTGGTGCACTGAGATTTCCCAGGGGGGAGGGAGGAGGGAGGGGGGTTCTGGAGGGGGAGCATATGTAAACCCATGATGATATCATGTCATTGTATGGCAAAACTAATAAAAAAATGAAGTTTTTGCCAAAAATTAAAAAAAAAAGATGGTGGAGTAGAAGGACGTGCACTCATTTCCTGCAAGAGCATCAAAATCACAACTATAAATTGAACAACCATCAGCAGGAGAATTCTGGAACCTACCAAAATAGTTACCCCATGTCCAAAGAGAAAGAAGCCAGAGTGAGAGAGTAGGAAAGGCATAATCATGATAAAATAAAATCCCATATTCACTGGGTGGTTGACTCACAAACTGGAGAACGATAATACTAAAGAAGTTCTCCCAATGTTGTGAAGGTTCTGATCCCCCTGTCAAGGTTCCTAGCCCAGGGACATTACAAAGGGACTGGGAAACCCCAGGAATCTGACTTTGGAAGCCAGTGGGATTTGATTACAAGACTTCCACAGGCGTGGGGAAAACAGGAGGCTCCAGCCTTGGAGAGCACAAACATAACCTTGTGTGCACCAAGACCCAGAGGAAAGGAGCAGTGATTCCACAGGAGATCTAACCAAAACTACTTGCTAGTGTTGGACGGTGTCCTGTGGAGGTGTGGGTCAGCAGGAGCTCACCACAGGGACAGGGAGACTGGCAGCAGCAGTCTGGGAAGTTACCCTTTGGAGTAAACTCTCTTGGAGGTCACTGTTAACCTAATCATAGAGCCTGTAGACCAGAGGGCTGGGTCACCACAGGCCAAAAAACTATCAGACCAACAAAACTAGCCCCATCTATCAACAGATAATTGGATTAAATCTTTACTGATCAAGGCCCTGACCATCCGAGAAAGACTCAGTTTTTCCTACCACCAGTTCCTCCCATCAGGAAGCTTACACAACCCTCTTAGCCTCCATCAGAGGGAAGATAGGAAAAACAAGAAGAACCACAGTCCCACAGTGGCTAAAACCAAAACCACATTACAGAAAGTTAATCAATATGAAAAAGTAGAAAATTATGTCCCAGATGAAGGGACAAGATAAAATGCCAGAAAAATTTTTTTTAATGAAGTGGAGATAGGCAACCTTCCAGAAAACACTGCAAGATTGTCTGAATTTAAGCAATATCTAACCCATAGTATGCACTTAATGAAAAAGTTGTTAAAGGAACAGAAAAGTCTTTTAAATCTACAAGAATACATTTATAATGGCAGATTTCTGGGCATTATATCTATGTAGAAGAGACAATGTTTTTGATAGATCTGTATTCATGAGCCTCACATCTCACCAGGGTGGCAGATTTCTAACTTCACTATCATATCAGTCTTAACCTCCCAAAAATCATGGAAGAAATAGTAATCTTGAGAACTACCTATCTCTGTGCCCATGTACTAATCTGTTAGAAAATATAGACATTTAGGAGACTTGGGAATGTTTGCTTTTCTTTTCAAGTGCCTTACGAATAAAATTATAAAAGCTCTGGGACATACAATTGTTAGAATAGTAATTCTCAAAAAGTAATCAGAATTGCCTTGGCTGCATTTTGAATATTCAGATTTGTGGGCCCACCCATGGAGATTTGACTTTTGGCCATATGCCACAACAATGGATAAACCTGGAGGATATTATGTTAGGCAAAATAAGTCAAGCACAAAAAATAGAAATATTAAAAGGTCTCACTTGTATGTGGAATCTAAAAGAGTCAAATTCCTAGAAGCTGAGATTAGAATTGTGGTTATCATGGGCTACAGTGGTGGGAGAAAGGGAGAGATGCTGACTGAAGAGTACAAAGTCACAGTTATGGAGGATGTGTAAATCTAGAAATCTAATATTCATCATGGTTACTATAGTTAATAATACTATATAGAATACCAGAAATGTGATAATAGTGTAGACATCAGGTGCTCACATCGCAAATAAAATATGACAGCTATATGAAGAGATGGTATGTGTTTTGCTGAAAGTTTTCACTTTTGTCTCAGGCGCAAAGGATCTGCTAACAAAATAAGCCACTTCTTATATACAAATAAATAATACAAATATTTATTAGAGAACTATCTAGCTTACTTTCAATACACTAACATTAAAAGAAAAAAGAAATAGAAAGATCAGAGGATACATCACCAAATTGGGTTTTGACTAACATCCAGACTTAAACAGTGTTGAGAAGTCCCATTTCACAGCACATATGGAGTCCCAATTGGGAAAAGGCCCCAGGCAGAACTTATGCTCCATGAGTGAGACTTCAAAGATTGCAATTCGGGGTTCTCATTTATAATCCGCAAAAGGAAGCTGATATCATCATGAATCTGTGAGCAAAACTGTAGCTCTGGTATTATGTTAATTTTTTACAATGTTGTTTGCTTTGTTCTGCAAATCTTGGAATGTTGTTAAGCCTGGGGAGTGGTTGACCAGACCTCCTCCAGTTGTTTTTCAGTCACTCCTTCTTATCTGTTTGTGACCCCATGTATTGCACACAGCACTCCAGGTTTCCCGGCCCTTCACCATTTCCTGGAGTTTGCTCAAACTCATCTCCATTGAGTCCAAGATGCCATCCAACCATCTTGTCCTCTGTCATCCCCTTCTCCTGACTTCAGTTTTTTGCAGCATCAGGGTCTTCCAATGAGTTGGCTCTTCCCATTAGGTGGACAAAGTATTGGAGCTTCAACTTCAGCATCAGTCCCTTCAATGAATATTCAGGGTTGTTTTCCATTAGGAATGACTGGTTTGATCTCCTTGCTGTCCAAGAGGCTCTCAAGAGTCTTCTTCAACACCACAGTCCAAAAGCATCAATTAAGTTCTAAAGACCTCCTCCAGGGACTTAAATTCCAAGATCTGCTCCCTATCTATCAATCTATCTATCTATCTATCTATCTATCTATCTATCTATCTATCTATCTATCTATCTATCTGTCTGTCTATCTATCTATCTATCTATCTATCTATCTATATATCTATCACATTTCTCTTCAGACACTCACATCAGATGTGGGTGACACACACAACAATAGGCAGGGCAGTGTCCAAGTAGATTAGAAGCAAGATCAAAAGCCTGCTCTGGCTTGTCTCTGAAGCCTAAACAAGACTATTTAATTTCCCTAACAGTATGTGAACTGTTAACTACCTTGCCTATGATAATCATACATGTAAGGTGTTGTACACATTAAATATATATTATTTTTATTAAATTTTGGTAAATTGCCTAGGTACTTTTAAAGGTGGCTCAGTGGTAAAGCGTCTGTCTACAATGTAGGAGACCTGGGTTCGATCCCTTGGTCGGACGATCCCAAGGAAGGAAATGGCAACCCATTCCAGTACTATTGCCTGGAAAATCCCATGGATGGAGGAGCCTGGTAGGCTACAGTCCATGGGATCTCAAAGAGTCAGACACGACTGAGCAACTTCACTTTACTTTAGTGGTAACAAATTCCACCTGAAATTCAGGAGACACAGGTTTAATTCCTGGGTCAGAAAAATCCCCTGGAGAAGCAAATGTTGAACCCACTGAAGTATTCTTGTCTGGGAAATTCAGAAAGAAGACCATGACAGTGTACAGGCCAAGGAGTCTCAAACTCAGCATATTAAAAAGCAGAGACATCGCTTTGCCTGCAAAGCTCTGTATAGTCAAAAATATGGTTTTCCAGTAGTCATGTGCGGGTGTTAAAGTTGGACCATAAAGAAGGCTGAGCATTGAAGAATTGATGCTATCAAACAGTGGTCCTGGAGGATACTCTTTAGAGCCTCTTGGACAGCAAGGAGATCAAACGGGTCAATCTTAAAGGAAATCAACACTGAATATTGATTGGAAATATTGGTGCTGAAGCTGAAACTCCAATACTTTGGCTACCTGATGTGAAGAGATTACCCATTGGAAAAGACCCTAATGCTGGGAAAGATTGAAGGCAAGAGGAGAAGGGTGCAATAGAGGATAATGGCTGGATGGGTTCCCTGACTCAATGGACACGAGTCTGAACAAACTCTAGGAGAGAGTGAAGGACAGGGAGGCCTGGTGTACTGCAGTACATGAGGTTGCCAAGAGCTGGATACAACTGAGCAACTGAACAAAAAAATTGGCTAGAAATGGGCCTAGGAATCTGCACATAAAAGTTAATTTTAGAGCTACTGAAAGAGAAAATAGTTCTTTCACTAAATAAGACTATCTGGGACTAATAAATACCTTCTCTTGATAATTTACATATTCAGCTTAAGAAGTACATTACTGTGTTGTTCCATTGCCTTTACATAAGCACTTTGTAACTACTGAACAAATCATAGGTTGCATTTGGTTTATATAGAGGATTGCTTTCAAATTACTTAATAAATTATAGTTCCAGATCACTCCAACTTAATTGCATTTGCAAATTTAAAACCAAAACTTGCATCGTCTAGCCTCCTATTCTAATGAAATACACTGGAAGATTTGATGCAGGTGATTAGCAACCACATTTTGAGGTGAAAACAAATAAAAACAAAAAAAAACCTGCACTGAAAGGTAGAATATGTTAATCTTCATTAGTTTTTACTTCCATATTTCTTTTCCCATATGGCAATGCAGGAAACACAATAAAACATTTTAAAATGCAGTCAGAGGTCTTCTAATTTCTATGATCATTATTTTATTCTTTATAGACTCTCAGGCTTTCCACATAGAGAACTATACAGACCTCCACGAAAATGGTATCTCTGCTGAATTAGCCAACATGCCCATGCCTCCAATAATCTGAGTCTGAAAACCAGTGGCTCAGGCTATGAAAGTATCTTTCCTTCTGATCTTTGGCACAATCAGCCCAGATTAAAGGACTAGAAGAATCAGAATGATTTGAGCACATGATGATTTTAGGGGATGATTCATGGTTTTGATATGTCACAACAATATAGGAAATGTTGTGCCCTATTGGGGGAAATTGAGGGAGCAGGCAGGATTAAATAGGATTCCCTTAAATATGGAGTAACAAAACTTTAGGAAAAAAATCCAACCTTTTAACTGAACAACGTATTTCCAAGAACCTCAAATTTATTTATTTTTCCTTTTTTTGATGTGCTTATATTTAGATAAATCTTTGGATTTAGCTCACTGAGACTGTAAACAAGTAATTAGATCAGATTTCAAACCATTCCTAGAATTCATTCTTTTAAACAAACACAAAAATACACCAGGGGATCATTTTGTTTTGTGTTAGAAGATGAGAAAAGTTCAGTATTTGAAAACTGAATTTAGAAAGTATCTGTTTTTGTGCAATCCATTCCAAATATTCCTTCTAAGAGGCACAAACATGAATTGTTCTCACTGAGAATTTAAAATTTGAGAATATAACAGCTGCTACTGTTGCAAGTATAAGTAATTGATCAAGAAATAATTTGTGCTATGCCAGCACTGTTTGTCCAGAGTATATGTCCTTAAAAAAGGTTTGAAACAAATTAAAGCATGACCAAAAGTACAGAAAATACTGAGATGCCTTTGATTTCCTGCCCAAACCTGAAGTCTCCACTGGTTAATTAGGGCTTACTCTTCAGTGGGCATACAATGAGTTTTTTAGCATGCCATTAATACATGTGATCATTTCTGAGGTTTGAAATATAGTTTTTATCTACTTGCATATATTTTTCCCTGGGTAGTTTTGCTACTTTATATGAAATGTACAGTTAAAGAATTTTAGCTGAGTCAGGACATAATTACTGGTATCTACTATCAAAGAACAGACCCAGATTCTCTAAGGGTAAAATGACAACAACTCATTATAACTGCAAAGTGATTTATAATTTGCAATTTAATATGCACTATCTTTCTTGATTCTTACAATAATTGTGGAGTAGACAGTGCAGATATTAGTATTCCATTTTACAGATTAAGATAACAAGTCTCATCAGTTTTATGACATGCCTCAGTTCATATAATGAATGATAATTACTGAAGCTGAAATCAAAATTAAGGTTTTCCAGTGCCTACTTTGGGCTTCTGAGGTGCCTCAGTGATAAAAACAAACAAAAAAACAAACAAAAAAACATCTGTCAAGCAGGAGACTTGGGTTTGATCCCTGGGTTGGGAAGAACCCCTGAAGAAGGAAATTGCAACCTACTCCAGTGTTCTTACCTGTTAAATACCATGGACAGAGGAGCCTGGAGGGCTACAGTCTATGGGGTCACGAAGAGTCAGACACGACTGAATGATTAAACAACAACAAAAGTGTCTGCTTCACTGTTACTTCTATATCTATAATTCATATTATGCCAAAGAAAAATGAACAATTATTGTTCCCATTTTCATATGCAATTATGAGGGAGTTGGGGGAGGGATAGAGTGGGAAGTTGGAGTTAGCAGATGTCAGTTTTTATAAATAGAATGAATAAATAGTAAGCACATAGAAGTGTATTAAATATCTTATGATAAATCATAGTGGAAAAGAATATAAAAGAAAACACTGTATATAAGGAATGAAAAGAATAAATCACTTTGCTACACAGTAGAAATTAATACAACATAGTAAATCAATAACATTTCAATAAACAATATGGATTGAAATTCTGTCTGGGAGAATGGAGCCTACTCTCAAAGCCAGGGAAGTTATTTTTATCCAAAACATCATTTTGTGTCTTGGACATTGAGATAGACAACCACATGATCTCCCTGAAGTTAATATTTGTGCTGATTGTGTCTTGCAATTGTGTAAGTGATATATTAGCCATAAGTAAATGAAAGAGCAAATTATAGCACAGGTCTATTTTTTAAAATTAATATATTTATTTTAATTGGAAACAAATTGCTTTACAATATTGCAGTGGTTTTTGGAATACATTGACATGAATCAGCCGTGGGTGTACATGTATCCCGCATCCTGAGCCCCCTCCCACTTCCCTCCCCATCCCATCCCTCAGGGTTGTCCCAGTGCACCAGCTTTGAGTGCCCTGTTTCATACAGGTCTTTTATGATTCAAATATTAGAGAGGATCTAGTTCAATTTAACAAAATAAGATTAAATATTTTTGTAAAATTCCCTTAAATTTTATACTATTTCTATGTCTCTTCTGTAAAAACTGAATTATATATTTAAAAATTACTTTGAAACAATCAAATTTCTTCAGAGGAAAACAAATCACTTACCTTTTTACTTTAACATGCTTTCAAGAAAATAGGCCATCTCACAGCTTGACCAGGTTTGATGTTGTTACTTATTGATGCAATTAGAGAATACCCTCTAAAGGAGTTTATGCAATGTTGCCTCAAGACATTGTGGGAAGCATGGCCAAAAATACTGGTAATAAAGACAACAACTGCAAAAGACTGAAAGTGAAGGAAATGGCCATGATTTGACCTAATTATGGATTAGCAAATTAGTTTAAAAGTCTTAGATTTTGCCTTGCCTATCTGGCTTAACTGCATTTTCTTTCTTTCTTTTTTTAATTTTCTTTTATTTGAAGTAGAATGTACTTAAAACCTGGACTTAAAAAGATGTGAAACAGGCAAAGAAGCATAACATTTAACCTCTATTCATTTAAAAAATATATATCCCTATGTATGGAAAGTTTGAACAGTGTCAAATTAAATAAGTGATTAGTTTCTTTCTAATGTTGAACAGTTCAAAATGTAACATCATGCTAGTTGTGATTAAGAATGATACAGCACATCATCATTGTCAACACTATTCAGCCAATGTAAACCTTAGAAATGTATTTGTCAGAGAAAAATGTGCCTTTGATTTCTATCACACTTTTGCGGTAATTGCTGTCATCAGTGGCAGGTTATTATTAATAGTTGAATAGAGTTTCAGTAATTACTTCTACACATATTCTAACATTTTTTAGATTGAAGGATATTCTGACAGTTTGAATGCTCTTGACAAAAATTACCTTTTTCCTGGTTAACACGGATTCAGTAAAATTAAAAAATTAAATCTGTTCACTTATGTATGTCATTAGTAAGTAGGTTGATAGAATAAAATATGTGAATTGCAGAATGACTTAACTGTTTTAAAGTTTTTTTTTCTCTTATGCATTTTTTCAGGCCTTATGTTGGTATTTATTTTTATGTGATTATCTTCTCTTGAACAAAGAAAGATCAATTTTTTTTAAAGCAGCATTAAGGAAGACACAGACCATAATGGTTAGATTAATAGTAAATGATGTGGAATGATTAAAAGCAGTCCTCAATCCAGCTACTAACAGAAACAACTGTACTGGTATGATGCAAAAACTTTGTGCATAAGAAAAGCATGAAGATGATTATTTGCATATGCATGCCTATAAAGTAATTGGATTCCAAAATACATGCATATCCACTTCAGAGAGTAAAAATATGTTTCTAACAGATTTGCATTCTATGACATTAAAACAGTATGCTTACACAAAGTGAAAAGAATTGATGTGACTAATCAGAACATTTAGAACCAGAGCACTTTGGCATGCGTTTTTGAAAACTCCAGATTATTGAGACCAGAGAATTTTGAATGGAAGGTATCCATATAATCACCTTAACATTCCTTCTGTTTTGTGGAATACATTTAAAAATTGCTAATGTTTAGAACCATATTTGAAATTTTTTTACATATTAATAGTATAATTAACCACTATTTGGATAAGTTATTTGTAAATGAAGCAACAGACAAAAACTTAAACAGAATCTACACAAAGAGTTTCAAATTAAATATAATTTAAAATACTGGTTACACTAGGAATAAATCTACCATATGACACAGCAATCCTACTACTGGGCATATACCCTGAGAAAATCACAATTCAAAAATACACATCTCACCCAATATTCACTGCAACACTATTGCAATAGCCAGGACATGGACACAATCTAGATGTCTATCAGTAGATGAATAGATAAAGAAGATGTGGTACATATATACAATAGAATACTACTCAGCCATGTATATATATATATATATATATATATATATATATATAAAATTATGACTGATTTTCAATGTTGTACAGCAGAAACCAACCAACACAACATTGTAAAGCAATTTTCCTCCAATTAAAAAATAATAAAAAGCATCAAAAACAGTAAAAAATAAAATAAATCGACAAATATTGGTTTCAGGTACCAGATTGAAGAAATAATATATATTATAAAAAGTGTCAATAACTAAAATTATTTTTATTGTTATTTATTTTTTCTGAAATATATACCATAAATGTTCCCAAAGAATAAACTTCTGCTATACCAAAATGTAAGGGAAAAAAGAGAGTCAAAAGACCAAATAGGAAAACAATTAGGTTATTGTTTATGTTGTAAAAATTTTTCAAATAGATTTTTTGAAAAATAAAAAATAAATCCCCTCTCAAATAATAGTATGGGAAAAACTAAAATTAAGTCTCATCAAATTCCATAGGCTACAGAACTACATTTAACCCATTAAGGATAATATATGTGGGATCATATTATGCTCCATGTGATACTGATTTATTGTGCTTTATTATAAATAGAATGAATAAAATACTCAAACTATAATGAAAAATTCAACTTAAATTCTGTTGAATATTATCTAAAATCAAAAATAAAATTTTCAAATAGAAAACCATGTCAACAAAATTTATCAGATCCAATTAAAGTTGATAATCAAGAAAGTTTTCTATTGATTGCTAGAGTTGGAAACACTAATAGATTCTTCAAGGCTCTAAATATATATACAAAATGTCCCTACTACAAAATACATTTCTTTCCGCCATAACTGTCTCTTTTTGATGACTCCATTCCTCATCTACTCTAGAAATAAATCTGCAAATGTGTGCTACTCTAGGAGAATTTGTTTGGGAATGAAATTTATCAGTATGGTGGTATAAAATTCAAGGAAATTTACTGTTTAAGTGCTTTATGATTAATTATTCAATATTCCACGTTCAATGATTATGAACATAGTAATTTTGGATCTGTGTTAACTTGTGAAGTTCACTGGAATGATGGGTACTTTATGATAAGCTAACTGATACGTATATCTGAGCTGATCGTTTTCTAAGGCCTGGAGGTAGGCAAACAACCATTAGAGAATTGATATCAAGCTATGTTTGGTAAAATATCGTCTATTCTAAAAACAAAGCAACTAAGTTTCTGGAAAATTTTCAGCCATCAGGTTTGGGATAAGGACTGGGAGAAAAATGACCACTGATTAGATATATATACAAGCATGATAAGGTTCAGGAAATAATAATGTAGACTAAAAGGGATTTTTCATGCTAAAGAGAAACTACTTTAAGTTATAAAAGTGTTCAAACAAAGTATCCTGGGAAGAAATTAACTGGAAGTTCCATATAGTGAGATAAAACAGGATACATTTCAAGAATGGGTAGCTGGGCCAAATTTCTGGATTCTCACAAAAACCTTTCTGAGCTAGCTGGGTTGGGACTACATATTGAGATACAGTGGGACGCTTTCTGGTAAGTCAGTGACAAAGCAACAGTATTTTTTTTTTTTTTAAGATGTCAACGTAAGTATCTTCTATCCTTGCTCTATCTATGGACCATGAAAATACATGAATACCAGGAGAGATCTGAGGGTAGTGTAGAGCTGAATGCATTCTTTCTAAGTCTCAAGAAAGTTTTTTAAGGATACAGAGTTCTTATCAACATCCCCAAATAATCTATTTAGGTATTTGCTGTGATGTTAAGATAATTTTTCAAAATATTATCAGTGTGGAATTTATTGATTTGGTACAGAATTTTGTTGCACCATATTCACAAAAGGTTAACACATGTACACCCATGGCTGATTCATGTCAATGTATAGCAAAAACAACTACAATATTGTAAAGTAATTAGCCTTCAATTACAATAAATAAATTAATTTATAAAATAAAATAATAAAAATCATGCTATTTTTTTAAATTTAATGTGTTGCATTATTTCATCAATCATTTGTTTATAAAAAAGAAAAACTAAAAAATAAATTGAAAATTGGACATCTTCAGGTATTGAGAAGTGCTTGTATCATGGTATACAACTGACTTTTTTTTCTTTTGATTTTAAAATAGCTGATATTAATTTGAAATGCAGTAAAGTTCTGTTATAGAAAAGTTTTTGAAGACTCTTAAGCAGGGAGTTGAAACAATTCTCACACCATTAGCAGTTGAGACATGCCTCTAGGTATTTTGTTGCTGTTGTTCAGTCACTAAGTTGTGTCTGACTTTTTGTTACATCATGGACTGTAACACATCAGCCTCCATTGTCCTCCACTATCTCTGCAAGTTTGCTCAAATAAATATACCATTTACTAAACTTATAAGATTTTTAAGTTAACTGTAAGTGCAGCAATATTACACATGTCAGATACAGTGGAATATACAGACATATAGTACTGTATGAGTTTAAGGTGTACAGTATAATAAATTGATTTACACATATCATGACATAATTATCAAAATAAGTTTAGTGAACATTTGTTATCTTATATAGCTACAAAATTAAAGAAATAGAAGAAAGTTTTCTTATAATAATAACCTTTAAGATTTGCTCTCATAACAAATTTCATGTATAACATAAAGCAGTGTTAATTACATTTATCCTGTTGTACATTGTAACTTAATGATATAATAGGTGGAAGTTTGTGCAATTCGATTGCCTTCTTCAAAAAGAAAATGGAACAAAAAGGAATAAGAACAGTTTAAGAGACTTCTGGGACAATATAAAGCAGACTATTGTTCACATAATAAAGGTCCCAGAGGAGAAGAGATAAAGGCTTAGGAAGCATATTTGAACAGTTAATAGTTGAAAACTTTTCTAATCTATAAAAGGAAAAAGACATCCAGGTACAGGAATCTCAGAGAGTCCCAAACAGGATCAGTTCAAAGAGGATCACATCAAGACATATTATAATTAAAATATGATATATTAAGAATAAAGAGAGAACATGAAATGTAGAAAAGGAAGATCAAAATTATGTACATACTTTTGGACTATGTGGGAGAAGGCAAGGGCGGGTTGATTTGAGAGAACAGCATTGAAACATGTATACTAACACATGTCAAATAGATGGCCAGTGCAAGTTCAAAGCGTGAAGCAGGGCACTCAAAGCCGGTGCTCTGGGACAACCCAGAGGGATGGGGTGGGGAGGGAGGTGGGAAGGGTGTTCAGGATGGGGGGACACATGTATACCTGTGGCTGATTCATGTCGATGTATGGCAAAAACCATCACAGCATTGTAATGAATCTAGCTTCCAATTAAAATAAAGAAATAGATTATTTTTTTAAAGTTATGTACAGCGATGAACATTGGGGTACACGTGGCTCTTTCAATTCTGGTTTCCTCGGTGTATATGCCCAGCA
>ML663483.1:3295812-3323003 GCA_007570785.1 Antilocapra americana | reverse complement strand
ATAGGGGACTTAAAAATTCTAAAAAAAAAAGGGTATAAAAAAGTTTTAAAAATTTAAAAGATGTTCCTAGTACAGTTATAACTAAGGCTTTCTCTGGTGCTGATGCGTACTGGGAGGGGTCAGTTTATTTTTCAGACAATTCCTTGGGTCAGGCTTGTACTTCTCATGCTCTATAGACTCCAAACCTGTTGCCTCTGCTAGCTTAAGCATCTTCTGTTTGCTGGTCTTTTATGTGTCTATTCAGCGCTCTGGAGTTTGCCCTGCTCTTGCTGAGTGCGCTTCCCCCGCCCCTTCTGCTCGGCTCTCTGTCGTCCGCCCGGCGCAGTTGGGGAGCGCGGCTTCTCCCCTCCCCTGGCCCAACCGCTCGGCTTTCCCGACGTGCAGCTAAGCACGTCTTCTTAGGTGTGCAGAGCTCCGATCCGTTCAGAATCCCCAGTAGTCTTGGTTAGCACCTAGCTCTGTGCGCAATTTGGACGAGGAAGCCTCGCCGGGGCTGGGCTATGCCCGCTGGTCTCAGGCAGGGTTTGGGTCTGTCTGCAGCCCGAAGGCGCCCAGCTCCGCCCAGCCGGCCGCCTCCCTGCCGACTCCGCCTCACCCTTTGGTCTCGCTGAGGCTGGGTTATGCCCGCTGCACTCGGGCGGGGGCTGGGCTGGTCCGCAGCCCACAGGCGCCCAGATCTCCTCGGCCGGCCGCCTCCCTGCCGACTCCGCACGCCCTTTGTTCTGTGCCACCCGGCCGGCCGCCTCTCTGCCGACTCCACACCTCTCCTTGTTCTGCGTGGGCCTGGCAGGGGGGCTCTTCCTGGGGAAAGCTACTTCTCAGTCTATCTCCGGTTAGCCCCCTGGGTTGGATCGCTCAGGCTCCCTCCGTTCCCTGAGCGCGCGGCCCGACCCTCCCTGAGCAGTCCGCTTTGGCTAGTGGGGGGTGGGGCGTCCGCCGCCGCTTCCCTGTGCCTTCCAGCCAGAAATGTAGCTTGCAGGGCTTAATTATTAATCTGCTTTTACTCCCAGCTATCTTGCTCTCCAAGATTCACCGCAAATCCGCCCGAGAGAATGCTCCCTGGTATTCGGAAACGTTTCTCCTCTTTTTTTTTTTTTTTCCTCTTTATTCCAGACTCCCCTTCCGGGACGGATCCCCGCCCCCAACTCTGTCTCTCCCTTTACTTTTTTCTCTCTCTTTTTTCTTTTGTCCTACCTTCTCTCGTCGGCAATGGGCCGTCCCTTCAGATGCCCGATGTCCTCTGCCAGCATTTAGATCCTGTTTTATGGAGTTTGCGCGGTCTTTAAAAGTTCTTTTGGTGTATTTATTGGGGAGAGAGTGGTTTCCCCGTCCTATTCCTCCGCCATCTTAGTTCCCCCTCCCTAAGAAAGCTTTCTTATCTCTCCTTGCTATTCTTTGGAACTCTGCATTCAGTTAGGTATATGTTTCCTTTGCTCCATTACTTTTGATTCTCTTCTTTTCTCAGATATTTGTAAGGCCTCCTCAGACAACCATTTTGCCATGTTGCATTTATTTTTCTATGGGATGCTTTTGATTACCTCCTTCTGTACAATATTATGAACCTCCATCCATAGTTTTTCAGGCACTCTGTCTATCAGGTCTAATCCCTTGAATCTATTTACTACTTCTACTGTATAATGGTAAAGAATTTGATTTAGATCATACCTGAATAGCCTCGTAGTTTCCCCTACTTTCTTCTATTTAAGCCTCAATTTTGCAATAAGGAACTCATAGTCTGATTCACAGTCAGCTCGTGGTCTTGTTTCTGCTGAATGTATAGAGCCTCTCCATCTTTGGCTGCAAAGAATATAATCAATCTGATTTTGGTATTGATCATCTGGTAATGTCTCTGTGTAGAGTCATCTCTTGTGTTGTTGGAAGTGAGTGTTTGCTATAACCAGTGTGTTCTCTTGGCAAAACTCTTTTAGTCTTTGTCCTGTTTCATTCTGTACTCTAAGGCCAAATTTTCCTGTTACTCCAAATATCTCTTGAATTTCCACTTTTGCATTCCTGCCCCCTATGATGAAAAGGACATCCTTTTTAATATTAGTTCTATAAAGTCTTGTAAGTCTTCATAGAACCATTCAACTTCTTCTTCCTTGACATTAGATTGGGGCATAGATTTGGATTACTCTGATATTGAATGGTATCTCAATGAGATTTCTTAAAACAAATATTTTAAAATTTTGTAGTGATCCTGTCACAGATATCCATTTTTGGGGGGTTGGGCATTGGACTGTTATTGTATTCTTTTTATGGTAACTTATCTCTTTGATTTTTCACATTCATTGAAGTATTTTATTGATGTCTAAATTTGCAACAGCAGTCACCTCCTTCTTCCTTACAGATTTGCTTCTAGTGAGTAATGAATTCCATCAGCTCTGTTAGGAGTTCTGAACTTTTCTCAGAAATTTTATATAGATTCACCTATGCCACACTTCTCTTTGGAAGTGAGAATTCATAGGTTGTGCCTTTTTTTCTGAGTCTGCAAACTAGGAGAGTTGTTCATACCCTATCCATTGCTTTCCCTAGGGCAGTGATGCTAAAGTTTGTGTGCTTTCTCTGAATCCTGCAGATTTGCACCAGTTTTCATACAAGCTCACCAAATGTCTGCAAAGCCTGACTTTAACCACCCTTGGAGGTGCATACATGGAGCTAGCCACATGGTAAAGATGTGAGGATCACTGGGGATTCCTATGGGTCAGTTGGGGAATTCACAGGAAAGGCATCCTCCGCATCTCATATGAGAGTTTCTTGGTGTTGATAGTTTTCAAAATCCATGTCCCTTTGATGTACTCTTAGAGCTCTGGCTGCTCTTCTCTCAATTGATTTGCACCTTCAGCCAAGCAGCACCACCTCAGTGTTTTGGATGATGAAAAACAGTGAATAACTTAAAAAGTGTCCTGCGTTGCTGGAGAAATCTAGTGCTCTCTTATATTTTCCTACTTTCTCATGGTAGAAGTCAAGAACAAGAAGACCCCTCTTGGCTCTGAGCTGTGTTGCCTTAGGAGAAGAGACATGCAAGTAAAGTAAAATTGTTCATCTTACCCTCTTCAATGCATCCAGTTTCAGATTTTTTTTTCTCCACTGATGAGCTTTCGCTTCTCCGCTTGATTCAGATTTCCACAAATGCTCTCTCATTCATAGATGATTGTCAAAATCAGTTTTCCTTGGAAGACAGATGTTAGAAAACTCCTTTTTGATATTTGGTTATGCCACTCCATTCTCTTAATTCTTCCTTAAAAGATAGCTATAATTCACTAGTGATGCCATCTGGTACTGGGATTCTATTTATAAGAGGTTGGTTTTTAATTACTTATTCAATCTCTTTACTTGTTATAGGTTTCTATATATTTTGTCTCTTGAGCCAGTTCCAGTAGTTTGTGTTTTCCTATTAATTTGTCCCTTTTATGTAGGTTACTAAATTTATTGGCATATGTCCATAGCATTTATTTATAATATTTTAAATTTCTTTTTGTTTAATTTTGTGCAAGTAGTTGTTGCCATCGCATCGTGATTCAATTGACATAACAATCTCAGGAGTAAAACATAATTATCTGATATTTGTGTATATTTTGAAATTATCACCTCAATGTGTAGGTGACATTTATCACCACACATAATTACTAATTTTTTTTCTTTCTTGGCATGAGAACTTTTAGAGGTATTATCTTATCAACTTTCAAATATTTAATATTGTTAACCATAGTCACCATATTGTACATTAAGTTCCCAAATTTATTTCTTTTGCAATAATTATTATTTAGCAGTAAGTTCTGTAACTTATTCAAAAGAAGCCATTGAAATAAAGAGGTATTGATATTCAATTAGAAAAAAAGACATGCATTGAAATGTGTTTGAGAAATATAGGACATCATAAAATTTGTCTTCGAGGAAGCACGAACTACTATGTATGATTTTAAAAATAAAACATATTCTTCCATGGTGGGTTCATGTCAATGTATGGCAAAACCACTACAATATTGTAAAGTAATTAGCTTTCAATTAAAATAAATAAATTTATATTTAAAAAAAAGTTCTAAGAGTTTCCAATCTCCCAATTATATTTTAGATTGATTATTTGAAGGAGAGAGAGAGAATGAAAAGCTATTGTTTGAGCCAGGGATCAATAATATGAAATAGAGAACATACAGTTCAGTGACTAGAGAACAGGTGTACTCATGAGCAGTACAGGATGCTCAGAAAATTAGCTTGATTCTTGTCAGTAAAGTGGCAAAACTCACTGAATGATATTTCCTCTTTATTTCTGGTTTAGGAAATGAGTAGTAATGAGGAAAATAAGAACACCATTTGCTTGTTACCCAAGTTTTTGGTGTAAACAACTATGCTGTTTTACTTTTAAAAAATTTGATCTTGAGCTATACTACTAAACTCAAGAGTATTATTCCATACATTTCCCCTGAGCTGGAAGGCACCTCAGTCCTATAGCGGTAAATTTACTTACCCATGTCCATAGTAGATACCTTCTTCTTTATCATAACATGACAAATTATCTTAAGATATTGTCAATACATCAATCATCAATGCTTAAATTTCTTACACATATTCTTATAAATACATAATTTGCAACCTATAACACCCCAATTTTACATGAACTCTAAACATTTTAATTCTGGACACACATCTATTAAAGAATAATGCTTTGTCATTGTTTCTGTTAAATTTTTAAGTAAAGGGAAGAATTCCTTACAGAATTGTCCAAGCTCCAATATTGTAAGATTTTTAACCTAGAATCACATGATATTTCCTACTTTTTTGGGAATCTTTTGGAATGAGCTCTTTGTATAAATTTTCATTTTAATACCTCTGGTACCCTTAAAGATTGGTGACAGAAGTGATGCAAGACAGCAATGAATGAAACCACTATGTATGTTTTAATAAGGAATATATTTACTGTTCCCCCTTAAATATCTTTGTATTCTCAATTTATGAGTCTTATTAAAGTCAACCAAAAATAAAAGCACAGTTCATATAGTTTGATTTACCACTGATACTATGTGAACCAGTTATTTATAGTTATTTACCTTCAAAAATATTCAAATTATTGCTGTGGATGACACTTTCATGCTATTAAATTACCTAGCTTTAGTAATAGGTCAACTTATAAAACTTCTGAACAACAAAAGGACAAAAGAATGATTTGTATTTAAGAGAGTATGAGGACTTTAGCCCAAGGACACTGACTCAATCATACAATTTAACTGTGTTCCACCAGATGAAATTTACAGCAAATGTGTATCAAGGCAATAACCACAAGACTGTTACTCTATATGAGTTCATTTGTCTTAGATCCTCTTGTTCCAATCTCATCTGATTGGTTAGTTTGCATGATTGCTATACAAGATACATGATTTTAGCTTAAGCAGGGAGTTGAGTCTTGGCTAAATTATATTCTGTGGCTTTTCTGTGAAAAGGTGAGTGGGAAATCAGCTCACAGATGTCTGCCTGGCCTTAGTTACAGTTTTAGTTCCCCTAAACCACTGTGAATCCATCTTAAAAAAGCCTTTCACATAAAACTTCTCTTAAATCTTCCTTGATTTCTTATAATTTCTCCTTTTTGATCAAGAGTTGCTTTTGTGGCTTTGACAATCCAAATATTAAAAGAAATTTATTTTTGCTTTGATCCTTCCTTGCTAGGAGGATGGAGAGTTCACCCCGCCCAAGTTCCATTTTGTTCTTCAGTGGGACTTTATGGTACTAGGTTTGATACAGCCAATCAAGGAAACTAACCATCATCTAATTAGCTGAATCCCATAGTAATCAAAAAGGAAACACAACAGGTTTCAAAACGATTGCAAATTCCTTTGAAATTTGCACTGAGACACAATAAAGATGGTCATATGGTGGATTCAATATTTATCAGGGTAAGAATAGTGTGAATAGAGCAATTATATTGCCTGGCCGTTTGGCTCAGATTGGTGTAGTCTATATAGGTTATATCCTGAGTGATCATGATCTTGGTTGCACATTGGCTCAGGCATTTTTCTTTGATTAGTAAGAGTAGCTTAAACAACAGAAACAGTGTGAGTGTTACACTAAGTATTAAAAGTATAAGTTGGAGGCTTGAATGAAGTAGGGCCCTGATTTTTGTAGGGAACCAACTAAAGATGTTAGGGAATTTAAAATTGAACCAGTACTGAGGAGAACTGAATCAACCCTTAAGAGATTCTCTGCAAGTTTTATACATATATCAGTTTCAATTGGACCTGTTGTGATGCATTTATCTAAGTATAGAAGTAGTATTAATCATATACCATGTTCTAAATTGAGCAAGTAAATAATAATTATGTTGAACATTCACTAAATAGTAAATTCAAGGATTTTTCATATTATGCAGGGCTGGTCTTGGGTCTTGGAAAAGTTGTTTACATTAGCTTCTGCCTGATTCAAGATGTTGAGCTGTCTTCAAGTCAGCTTAAATCAGATGTCTGATACTGGGGAAACAGTCTACTTCAGCATAGGGATTAGAACTTTTTTTTCTTAAAATGAGATGTATATTGTACATTAAGAATCAATATCTCTTAGATTTGTAGCACAAGGATTTATCAGTAATACCTAGCAGGGTCCGTTTCACTTTGGTCAGAGAAAACCTTTGTTTAGATGTGTCTTCCAGTATACAAACATGGTTGTAGGGTATAATGTTGAATATTCTCTCCTAGGAACATGCTACAGAAAGAGTCTGAAACAAGGTTAGTATTATGTGATGTGTGTGTTAGTCGCTCAGTTGTGTCTGACTCTTTGAGACCCCATGGTCTGTCCATGGAATTCTCCAGGCAAGAATCTTGGAGTGGGTTACTATTCCCTTTTTCAGGGGATCTTCCAGACCCAAGGATCGAACCCAGGTCTCCTGCATTACAGGCAGATTCTTTACCATCTGCGCTACTAGAGAAGCAAGTACTATCTAACAGGGCCTTGATAATATCTTTATTCTATGTTAATAGGTTTTCTTTTAACACAGTGTTTAATACATTCCTTCACCTAGGCCCATGTGTTAGTAATTATTTCAAATGTAGAGAATCAGTTTACTTGTGGGGGAAGATCCTAAGGTAAGTGAGACTAAAGTAGAGTTTTAGGCCCTGATATGTTAAAAGATTATTGACTATTGACTTTCAATCCTAAGACTAGCATTGACTTTGTTGGGTCTTAATGGTTCCAATTGTGCATTTCACCAAACCTGATGATTGAAGATAGTATGTATAATATAAATGTATTACTAGACAAATGCTACATACATACTTCGATACTTGTCCCATAAAATGAATTCCCCTATCACTATACATTTTTCTTTGGAATTCTCAAAGTTGGAATGGTTTTCTCTAGGAATTTTTTTTTCTGCCCAGAAGACTTACTGCTGGAGTTTCCAGTCTGTCAAGAGAGGTATTAGAGTATAAGAGTCTCTTGGGGATGCTAACCACAAGTCCAGGAAAGTCCTGGGATCTAGGTCAGTTGTTATGGGTTCTGCTGACTATTCCAAGAAATGTCAACTTATAAGATTTCTGAATCCCCAAATGACAAAATAATGAATTTTATTCAGCACAGTATGAGGACTGTAGCCAGGGACACACAGATTCAACCATACAACTAGTTGTGTTACACTGGATTAAACTAGAATCCATGTGTTTGTTAGCCATTTTTATGTCTTCTTTGGAGAAATGTCTGTTTAGTTCTTTGGCCCACTTTTTGATTGGGTCGTTTATTTTTCTAGCATGGAGCTGCAGGAGTTGCTTGTATATTTTTGAGATTAATTGCTTGTCCGTTGCTTCATTGGCTATTATTTTCTCCCATTCTGAAGGGTGTCTTTTCACCTTGCTTATAGTTTCCTTTGTTGTGCAGAAGCTTTTAATTTTAATTAGGTCCCATTTGTTTATTCGTGCTTTTATTTCCGATATTCTGGGAGGTGGGTCATAGAGGATCCTGGTTTGGTTTATGTCAGAGAGTGTTTTGCCTATGTTATCCTCTAGGAGTTTTATAGTTTCTGGTCTTATGCTTAGATCTTTGATCCATTTTGAGTTTATTTTTGTGTATGGTGTTAGAAAGTGTTCTAGTTTCATTCTTTTACAAGTGGCTGTCCAGTTTTCCCAGCACCACTTGTTAAAGAGATTGTCTTTTCTCCATTGTATATTCTTGGCTCCTTTATCAAAGATAAGGTGTCCATAGATGCATGGATTTATCTCTGGGTTTTTTATTTTGTTCCATTGATCTATATTTTGGTCTTTGTGCCAGTACCATACTGTCTTAATGACTGTGGATTTGTAGTATAGCCTAGTCAGGTAGGTTGATTCCTCCAGTTCCATTCTTCTTTCTCAAGATTGCTTTGGCTATACGAGGAATGGCTAACAAACACATGAAAAGATGCTCAACATCACTCATTATCAGAGAAATGCAAATCAAAACCACAATGAGGTACCACTTTACACCAGTCAAAATGGCTGCAACCCAAAAATCTACAAGCAATAAATGCTGGAGAGGATGTGGAGAAAAGGGAACCCTCTTACACTGTTGGTGGGAATGTAAACTAGTACAGCCACTATGGAAAACAGTGCAGAGATTCCTTAAAAAACTGCAAATAGAACTGCCATATGATCCAGCAATCCCACTGCTGGGCATACACACCTAGGAAACCAGAATTGAAAGAGACACGTGTACCCCAATGTTCATCGCTGCATTGTTTACAATAGCCAGGACATGGAAGCAACCTAGATGCCCATCAACTGACGAATGGATTAGAAAGCTGTGGTACATATACACAATGAAATATTACTCAGCATTAAAAAAAATTCATTTGAAGCAGTTCTACTCAGGTGGATGGAACTGGAGCCTATTATCCAGAGTGAAGTAAGCCAGAAGGAAAAACAACAATACAGTATACTAACGCATATATATGAAATTTAGAAAGATGGTAAAGAGAACCCTGCATGCAAGACAACAAAAGAAACGCAGATGTATAGAACAGTCTCGTGGACTCTGTGGAAGAGGGCGAGGGTGGGATGATATGGGAGAATGGCATTGAAACATGTTAATTATCATATGTGAAATCAATCGCCAGCCCAGGGCTGATGCTTGGGGCTGGTGCACCGAGATGACCCAGGGGGAGGGAATCGGGAGGGAGGAGGGAGGGAGGTTCTGGAGGGGGAGCATATGTAAACCCATGGCAGTTTCATGTCAATGTATGGCAAAACCAACACAATAAAGTAAAGAAAATTAAAAAAATAAAAAAAACAACTAGAATCCAGTGACGTTTATGAAAGTAAAACAAAAAATTGTTATTCTATATGAACTCATTTGTCTTATAGTTCTTCTTGTTCCATTTTTATCTGATTGGTTGGTTTTCATGGTTGCTGTGCAGGAAGTCTGATCTTAGCTTAAGCAAACAGTTGAGACTTCGATAAAATACATAATTTTTTAACAAAAATATTAAAAGAAAAAAAAACATGCACACTTGTGTGTGCACATACTTAAACACATATTTCCACACTCTACAATACAAGTAACTGCTAACACTTATCATGCCATTAACTTGTACAAGACACCTCATATGCATTAACTTAGATTATCATCACAGTAACATGAAAAGGGTACCATTATAAGCTAACTTGTAGAGTTGAAGTTTTAGAGAGAATTAATCCCTTGTACAAAGTTGTAGAATTAGAAGTGAAATGGGTGCCTTACAACCAGAATAGCTTGAGCTCCACTTTCCAACCAGAGCTCCACTTTCAACTGTCATACCAACTGCTTCTGCCAGACTAGATCAAGGCTTCCACATAAACCACCATTTCATAAGAGAAACATCCTTTAACATCAAAATAATAGAAGAACAATTTAGATTTATAAAGAATACTTTCAACAAATTAAACCTAGCTTTATGAAAACCAACTAATTGATTTTGCTGCTGACAAGTGAAATCTTTGTTACAGGCAAGCACTTAGGAATCTCTGTGTTATCTAAGTTTTGTGACTAGTAATAAGAAGCTTCCAGAAAGAGATTCTGAGTTATTAGGACATAGGAATGGATCTGAAGGCATAATAATTGGTCAACAGATTCCCTTGAAGTGCACTTTAAACAGGCAACTGCCTACTTAACTTATTGAATATAGTGATGTGGAAACACTAGACCTTGAATCAAGAAATTTTATTTTGATTCTGATTCTACTACCATACTGCCCTTCTATTTCATATGCTGTTTTAATAACCAAGTGATAAAAGTGAGATAATAAAATTGAAATACTTAACAAAGTGCCTGGAATGTAAGAGTGAACTACTTTAAACATAGGACTAAAGTTCAAGTCAATTAAACTCTATGAACTTCAGTTTTCTAAAAGGTAAAAATTCCTTGTTTTTGAAAGACCCCTGGACATTTGTTCATAAAAAATCTCTCATAAAGAGTAAATAAATTTAGAAAGGGAAGGAATATTTTTTGATTGAGACAATTTTTACTTGAACCAAACAAGATATTCTGAAAAGTAATATTCAAATTTCAGATAACCCATAACTTTCAAATTATAGATTAGAAAAAAATTCAGAAAAGATTGATTTAACCTCTTACTCTTAATTTATGAAGATAAAAGCAGAGAAGTTAACTGACAGTTCTTATGTGGCAGAGATAGGATTTCTGAATATGTGGGATGATAATCTTTATACTGTATAACATTTACTAGATTGTCTGAATAGTTCTATAAAACTTTGAAGATAGTGAATTTTTTTTTCTGTGGACTTTTGGGTGATTTCAACTCCTTTCAGTTCAGTTCAGTTGCTCAGTCATGTCTGACTCTTTGAGACCTCATGGACTGCAGCATGCAAGACTTCCCTGTCTATCACCAACTCCAGGAGCTTGCTCAAACTCATGTCCATCAGGTCGGTGATGCCATCCAACCGTCTTGTTCTCTGTCATCCCCTTCTCCAGCCTTCAATCTTTCCCATCACCAGAGTCTTTTCCAATGAGTCAGTTCTTTGCATCAGGTGGCCAAAGTAATTCCTTTGCAAATCCAAGATAAATTTCCTAATTCCTTTTAGGAGAGATAAAAGTGGGTGAGGTATTTTCTTTTCCTTAGAAAGCAATTTTAGTTTTCCCAGTTCTATAAGGGTCTTCGAGTTACATGGATTTTATGTTTCATCCAGAAAATAAGCCTTCCTCATTTACTTAAACAACTTGCATTTGTTAGGTATTGTAGTCAATTCCAGAGTGCATTAACCGTATTATTGATGAAATTGGACTTTGTATATTTTAACATTTTTTGAGTGTTTATATGGAACATTCTGAAGCAGTGATTAAAAATAATTAAGAAGGGTGAAGAAATCTTTAGCATGCAACAAACATTTCTGTGAAATGTTAATATCTGTCAAATAAGTGAAGCTATGCACAGATACCTCCTGACAGAGGCTGTGATTTCAAAGTGATTTGCATTCCAAATAACTTGTTTATCCCCTCAATGTTTTCCAAGTTTACTGTCAATTTACAAATAATTTCCATTTTGCTGTTTATTCCACTGCCTTTGATGGATATGTCTTCCAGACTTTTATCTTGCATGTAGACAAACTAATTAATATTTTCCCTTCAGGCAGATATCTTTTCTTAGATCTAAATGTGGGTTAGATTATTCTTTATTTCCATATGCTTTGTTCTGTCAATCATCTATGTTCTGTGTTGCTAAAAATGTACCTCAGTGGATGTCAATTTTCATGTTTCACAGATTACACACACACATGGAATTTATCTAACAATCTATACATACAACAGACAGAAACTATGCATTCACTAGGAGAAAAAGTACCTTTGTTATAACATATAAATTTTAGAAAACGATTTTGAAAGTAATAAAGAATGTATGTGATATCACTTTTTCGTCCACATTAAGACCCTATCATGGTTGACTGTTGATGCCTGAAGAACCTCAATGATCTTACTGTACTGATGCTGAAAATTGGGATTATATAGTGTCTTAACACCTCTATTTTAAAATATTCTTAAACATAAAGCAAAATAAGAATTACATGCAAACACAGATAAGGCTCAGACCTAAATACAGAGAGGAACATAGCAGACATCGCTAGAAAACATTTAGACAAGCTTTAGCTTGTAAAATATTACTTTCTTACTGAACACATTTTCTAAGAGTAAGACTATTAGCTCCAAAACAGCTGTTGTTTCAATGTGAAGACCTTGGTGTTGTGTGTGTGTGTGTGTGTGTGTGTGTGTGTGTGTGTGTGTGCACTCTTTCCTGCAGTGGATTTTTATAAATGATAAAAATTTATAAGTGAGAGTGTTGAATAGTAAGCCACATATGAAGAAGAAATCTTAATATTCATGTTTCTGAGATCTTGTTGCTGTCATACAGTCAGTAAGCTGTGTCTGACTCTTTATGACCCCATGAACTGCAGCACATCAGGCCTCCCTGTCCTTCACTATCTCCCTGAGTTTGCTCAACCTCATGTCTACTGAGCCAGTTGTGTCATCTAACCATCTCATTTTCTGTTGCCCCATTCTCTTCTTGCCCTCAATCTTTCCCAGCATCAGGGTCTTTTCCAATGAGCTGACTACTTGCATCAGGTGGCAGAAGTATTGGAGCTCCAGCTTCAATATCAGTCCTTCCAATGAATATTCAGGGCTGGTTTTTTAGGATTGACTGGTTTGCCCTCCTTGCTGTCCAAGAGATTCTCAAGAGTCTTCTCCAGCACCACAGTTTGAAAGCATCAATTCTTCAGTGCTCAGCCTTCTTTATAGTCCAAATGTCACATCTGTACATGAATACTGGAAAAGTCATTGCTTTTACTATAGGGACCTTTGCTGGCAAAGTGATATCTCTGCTTTTTAATATGTTGTCTAGCAAATATCCTCTTCAAACAATGCAAGAGACAGCTCTATACATGGATATCACCAGATGATTAATATTGAAATCTTATTGATTATATTCTTTGCAGCCCAAGATGGAGAAGCTCTATAAAATCAGAAACAACAAGACCTGGAGCTGACTGTGGTTGAGATCATCAGCTCCTTATTGAAAAATTCAGATTCAAACTGAATAAAGTAAGGAAAAAACATTAGGCCATTCAAATATGACCTAAATCAAATCTCTTACAGTGGAAGTGACAAATAGATTCAAGGGATTAGGTCTGATAGACAGAGTACCTGAAGAACAATGGTCAGAGGTTCATAACACTGTATAGGGAGTGGTGACAAAAACCATCTCCAAGAAAAACAAATGCAAGAAGCAAAGCTGTTGTTTGAGGAGGCCTTACAAATAACTGAGAAAATAAGAGACGTGAAAGGCAAAGGAGAAAGGGAAAGATACACCTAACTGAATACAGAATTAGAGATAGAAAGGGGAGATAAGAAAGCTTTATTAACTGAACAACGTAAAGAAATAGAGGAAAACAATAGAATGGATAAAATGGGAAAGACTAGAGATCTAAGATCTAGAAAAAACAGTAACATATATGTCCAGATTATTGATTATAGGACAACATATTCTTTTAAAATGCTATGCACATTTGTAAAAGAAACAAGCCAAGAAGACAGCATTTGTTTAGCTTATTTAGAATATTTTGCAGAAATATCTGGTTACTGAAATAAGCCCAGTATCTTTTTAGGTGAAATTTATGTAAATAATAAGCATGAAATTATCTCTTATGAAAGTTTTCCAATTACTACTGCAAGATAAATTTCTGGTAACAAAACTATAACATGTGGAAAATTCAATCTTACCCCTACACTAGTTAACAAAACTCTTCATAAGGAGCCAAGAAATGTTCTGATCCACAGTATAAGGAGGAATGCCAATAAGATGACTCCAGGTGACTGGAGTTAGGATAACCTTTAAAAGCAATCACTAGCTAATGACTAGAAGATAGCCATTCTCTTTTCGTTCATCATTGTTTGGGTGAGCCTTTAGTTTTCGTTCCTGTGCTGGTTACATCTAGGTAACAGAAGAAAAAGAAAACTCTAATGATAGTAATGTATAGTAATGTCAATGCCAAAGAATGTTCAAACTAATGCACAATTGCACTCATTTCACATGCTAGCAAACTTATGTTCAAAATTCTCCAAGCTAGATTTCAACAGTACATGAATTGAGAAATTCCAGATGTTCAAGCTGGATTTAGAAAAGGCAGAGGAACCAGAGATCAAATTGCCAATATCTGTTGGATCATAGAAAAAACAAGAGAATTCAAGAAAAACATATACTTCTGCTTCATTGACTATACTAAAACCTTTGACTATGTGGATCACCACAAACTGCGGGAAATTTTTCAAGAGATGGGAATACCAGACCCCTTTACCTACCTCCTGAGAAACATGTATTCAGGTCAAGAAGCAACAGTTAGAACCGAACATGGAACAACAGACTGGTTCAAAATTAAGGTTGTTTAATGTCACCTGGTATATTTAACTTATTTGAAGGGTACATCATGCAAAATGCCAGGCTGGATGAAGCACAAGATGGAATCAAGATTGACAGGAGAAATATCAATAATCTCAGATATGCAGATGACACCACCCTTGTGGCAGAAAGTGAAGAGGCGCTAAAGAACCTCTTGATGAAGGTGAAAGAGGAGAGTGAAAAAGTTGACTTAAAACTTAACATTCAAAAAACGAAGATCGTGGCATCCAGTCCCATTACTTCAACCAAATAAATGGGGAAAAATTGGAAACAGTGACAGACTTTACTATTTTGGGCTCCAAAATCACTGCAGAAGGTGACTGCAGCCATAAAATTAAAAGATGCTTGCTCCTTGGAAGAAAAGCTATGACCAACCTAGACAGCATATTAAAAAGCAGAGACATTACTTTTCCACAAAAGATCCATCTAGTCAAAGCTATGGTTTTTCTAATAGTCATGTAAGGATGTGAGAGTTGAACTATAAACAAGGCTGAGCACCAAAGAAATTATACTTTTGAACTGTGGTGTTGGAGAAGACACTTGAGAGCCCTTTGGAATGCAAGGAGATCAAAACAGTCAATCCTAAAGGAAGCCAGTCCTGATTATTCATTGTAAGGACTGATGCTGAAGCTGAAACTCCAATACTTTGGCCACCTGATGTGAAGAATTGACTCATTGGAAAAGTCCCTGATGCTGGGCAATATTGAAGGCAGGAAAAGGGGACAACATAGAACAAGATGGTTCTATGGCATCACTGACTCAATGGACATGAGTTTGAGCAAGCTCCAGGAGCTGGAGAAGGATGGGGAAGCCTGTTGTGCCGAAGTCCATGGCATCACAAAGAGCGGGACATGACTGAAAAACTATACAAGTAGTATTGGCGTGGCTCCAAGTGACAACAGCTGTAAAGAGTTGGAAGTGCCTAAGATTTTTAAAGTATTTTATGAACATTTTGTAATTTATAAAAATTTTACTTCCTAAGTTGAACAATGGCGTTGTCAGAACTGCCTTAAGGGCACAGGGTAAAAGAAATCAGAGAGTGAAGAAAAAAAAATACCTCTAAGTATCTAACTTCCTTCTAGGTGATATATTAACTCTGATATTAAAATACAGTATCTTAACTGAAAGAATAAGAAAGGATATTGGGTGAAGATACTAGAAATCAGGCAGCAAGAGAATAGATAATTGACCTAAGTTAAATAAATTAGTCTATATAATATATGTCTCACGACTATTGAGAATATGCAGGCCTGAGATACTCTACTTGCTGGCTCTCAGGCTATCCTATACCTATTCTATCATGGTTTTTCTAATCTGTTTTTCTTCTATGATCAAATGATAGTTCTCATAGTGCAACCATTCTTATGAGCCACCTGCAGAATTATATGCAACTGTCAACATGCTAGTCTGGACTCCACCCTCTTTTTTTTCTCATTGGTGGAAAAATAAAGTTGTAGCATAATAAGAATAGTTAGTGGGTTTCCCTGATAGCTCAGTTGGTAAATAATCTGCTGCAATGCAAGAGACCCCAGTTAGATTCCTGGATCGGGAAGATCCTCTGGAGAAGGGATAGGCTACCCACTCCAGTATTCCTGGGCTTCCCTTGTGGCTCAGCTGGTAAAGAATCCTTCTGCAGTGAGGGAGACCTAGGTTCGATCTCCGGGTTGGAAAGATCCCCTGGAGAAGGGAAAGGCTACCCTCTTCAGTATTCTGGCCTAGAGAATTATTTGGACTGTATAGTCCATGGAGTGGCAAAGAGTTGGACACGACGGAGCGACTTTCATTTTCACTACTTTCACTTTCATATAACACTACATGTTAGGGCTATTCTGAGCACTTTGTGAAGCATTTAATCCATACAGCACATCCATGAAATAGGACTACTATTCTCTGTATTTTACAAATTAGGAAAGTAAAGCTCAGAGAAATTAGGTAGCCTCCCAGAACATCACATTTTTAATAAGAATTAGAAGCAAAATTACAAGACAGTCTCACAAAATAAAAACAATGCTGTGATAAAAATCTACTTAAAAAAATAGTCTTACTTTAGCAGAATGTATGCACCAGTCTTTCTAAGTACTTTGCAAAACAAATGAGTGGCAATTATATTACCAATAAAGCTAAATACTTTATTTTTTTAAAAAAATAATATATTTTACAAATATTGATAGTTTAGCAGTAACTGAGTACACATTGCTTGTGAAATAGCCTCAAACCTAATCATGACTTGTTAGAAAACTGCTGTTCTTTTATAGTACTTACCCACAAAATAGTCAATAAAAGTTTATGGTACAACTATTCTATATCAGATACTATGTTAGGTGTTGGGGATACATTAGTGAACCAAAATGATGACTGCTCTCATGGAGTTTGCATAGTTTTTGTTATTTTCTATATCCTTGGCTATCTTCATTTCTATTCCCTCAGCTATCTTAAAGAGATTGTTATCTCTTTAAGGGCACAGCAGTGCAACATGTAGGTTTTTATGTTTTTATCCCTAAAACTTATCAGTGGCTGGCACGTTGAAATGTCTCAATAAATATCTTTGGAATATTGAATGGATTAATAAAATTGAAGCTTTCATTGAAGACCGTAGTGACATTCTGGGCCAATGTCAATGTAAACAAACTAATAAATATTTTTGAGCACCTATTTAATTCTTAGCACTGTGCATGGATGATAGAAAAAATACAAATACGACTAAAATAGTATCTGTGTTTTGAGGAGTAATTTGAAAATCATTCTTCTTAGTGGAGGATAAAGAAGACAATTAGAGGTAAGATATTAATTTGAAATACTTATTATGAATTAGTTTTTCTCTTTTACCCCGTGTGTTTTACTCATACCAGTGACCATTCATCAAGTTCAGGCAACTAGGACACTCAATTATCACATTTTCAGGAAAGAGATATTGAAGAAGAAGTACAAAGAGATCAGAAAGATCCCATTTATTACAGAGAGTTTGGTAAAATAGATTTTTAATTTCCAACAGATCAGAATAGTGATTTCAAAAGATGAAATACTGAAGGACTCATAGTTTAAAATTTCATTTCCTAAATAATATGGGAGAATATATAGTGAGCAAACACTCTATTGTAGACTGAAAACTCACTGGACTAGAAGAGAGAACAGAGGGAATCTGACAAGAAGAACGCATAGAGCATATTTGGTCTGGGTCAGATATTCCCAACCTGCAGCAGGAATATAGTACTGACAGCTCTCCAGGAGAAAATCCCCAACATCTTGGGCCAGAGTTCTACCTGGACACCTCCAGCACCATGATGCCTAGGGAGATTATAGGGAACCAGGTGCACATGTTGTTTGAAGAAGAATTTTGGAGGAAGAGGACTGATGGAATGTACATTTGATGGGAGATTACAGTCAACTTCAGCCATCAGTGAATTAAATACAGGCTCTTTTTCTTTTGATGTTTCTGGCCATGAATGTAATGGAAATATTGAGTTAAAGTTATCCTTGATATCAAGAAAAGCAGTTAATATCATACATAGATTACTGGAGCTCCCACAACCATCATCTTGTACTTAAATAAGTCTTATAACATTCAGAAGCTATTCACATGCAGTAGTTTAGAAAAGTTTAAAAAATTGCTCCAAATTTTCCATGTTTGAATAAAAGTGAATGATGATCTTTATGTAGCCTAGTTACCTTATAACTAATTGTCATGTCTCAGTATTAGAAAAATCATACATTAAATGGATATAAGATTAATCGTCCTGCAGGTTTGATTGGTTATACAGTAAAATATATCCAAGTATGTATCTCTATAATTTTTTGTTTATTTCAGGGTATGAAGTGACCTTTGCTCTCTGCTTTCAATGCAAAAAAGAGAAATAATTATTATTGCTATTGCTATCGAGGTACATATTTTCTATAACCACCGAATCAAAAATTTTAAACCAAAAAAAAAATTTAAACAAGTAGCAACGTACACCATCCCAAATGCCCTTTTGTTCTGAAAGTTGATTAACGCTGCTTTGTTTTGGTTAAAAATATTTTTGGCCAAAATATTTGACCTGATAGCCTTATGTCAAATATCACTAGGAACAGATTGCAAGTAAATGAAGAGCTATTCTATGAAGAGTAGTGAATAGCTGTTGCTGCTGCTGCTGCTAAGTCACTTCAGTCGTGTCCGACCCTGTGTGACCCCATAGACAGCAGCCCACCAGGCTCCCCCATCCTGGGATTCTCCAGCCAAGAACACTGGAGTGCGTTGCCATTTCCCTCTCCAATGCAGGAAAGTGAAAAGTGAAAGCAAAGTCCTTCATTTGTGTCTGACTCTTAGTGACCTCATGGACTGTATCCTTCTAGATTCCTCCATCCATGGGATTTTCCAGGCAAGAGTATTGGAGTGGGGTGCCATTGCCTTCTCTGAACTGCTGTTGATCATGCAACAAAGATTTTTTTAAAAACTATAAGTTTATTATACAGCTGGAGACTTCCAGACTATAAAGAATGAAAATCTTTCTTTTCTATATAGGAAGAAAGTAGTTGGCATGATTCAAGACCAATCGTGTCCTGAGGCAGGGAGTGGCCTGAAAAAAAATATTGAAAATTCTTCTATTTTTCTACTTTTACACTTTCCTAAGATTTTGAATCTGAGTTATATAATGCAGTATGCAATATAAATGTTCACTGAGAGTGAGGTGAAAATAACTTCTGAAGTTCATATACGGACAAAGCTATAGGTTGTAATTAGTTTACTTAAGCTATGACTATATATATATATATATTCTCTATTAAAAATAGAAAATGAGTAGTTATACTAATTAAAGATACTGCTGAAGTTGACAATGTGAAAAGCAGAAATTAGGGTGAGAATGGAGATAAGTTAAAGTATAAAATTTCCCCATATTTTCTATTTATAAATTCATTTTATTGCATTAAAATTTAAAGTGTTTCCTCTAATTAATTTTGATAAGCCTTGATTCATGAGGGTCTCTATAAGTTGAATTTATGTGAAATGGCAAATTTTTCCTACAAGTTGCATAAAAAGGAAATATAAATTTCAATATCAGTTTTATATTATTAAATATAAACATTGAGGAAATAAATTTCATAACATCACTATAATGTTGTTGTTCTTAGTTGCTCAGTCATGTCTGACTCTTTATTACTCTATGGATTGTAGCACACCAGGCTCCTCTGTCCATGGGATTTCCTAGGCAAGAATACTGGAGTGGATTGCCATTTCTTTCTTCAGGGTATCTTCCTGACCCAGGGGTCAAACCCAGATCTCCTGCTTGACAGACAGATTCTTTACTGCTGAGCCACAACTGTGGTAAAGAATCCACTGCAAGAGATGCGGTTCAATCCGTGGGTCAGTAAGATCCCTTGGAGAAGAGAATGGCAATCCACTCCAGTATTCTTGCCTGGAGAATCCCATGCACAGAGGATACTGGTAGGCTACAGTCCATGGTGTTCCTATGAGTTGGACAGACTGAGCAACTAAGCACATATGCATGAAAACTATAATTTGTTTTTCCGTTTCAGGCATAGTTTTGTGTAATTACTTTAAATGTAATTATAATATGGCAATTATCAATTTTTATGTAATATAGCAAGTTTTAAAAGATTGACTTATTTCATTTACTATGTCATTTTATTAATTAAATAATTTATTTTAATTGCTTCTATTTGTTTTTATCACTCTTTATGGCTCAGAAGAGGATAACAAAAAAGCTTCCCAACTGATGTTCCTCCCTAGCTTCGTTTTGTGTGTGTGTGTTTCACCTTCTCATTTATTTATATGATTATTTCTTTTTATTATTATTAATTTATTTTTATTGAAGAATAATTTTTACAGAATTTTTATTGTTTTCTGTCAAACCTCAACATGAATCACCTTAGATATACATATATCCCCTCCCTTTTGAAACTTTCTCCCATCTCCCTCCCCACTCCACCCTTCTAGGTTGATACAGAGAACCTATTTGAGTTTCCTGAACCATACAGCAAAGGTCTTTACTACCTTTACTATATTGAGGGTAGGTTCCTTCTATGCCCATTTTTGAAGAGTTTTAATCATAAATTGGTGCTGAATTTTGTCAAAGGCTTTTTCTGCATCTATTGAGATTATCATATGGTTTTTATCTTTCAATATGTTAATATAGTGTATCACATTGTTTGATTTGTGTATATTGAAGACTCTTTGAACAAGCCAAAACATAAGAATAATAAATGTTTCTCCTGAGTCACTGCTGTCAGAGTTCCCTTGCTGGAAGTCACAGTCCACTTCACTTCCCTAGGATGCCCTCCAACACTGTGCTGATCTGTGGACCTGCTGTGGCGGCAGCTCAGATTCTAATCTGGTGCTACTCCTGGGTCTTGCCACCAATGTTCACAGCTATCAGAACTAGTGCATTTTCTTTGGTGGGAGCTCTCAATGACCTTTTACATACTCAGTAGACACAGAGTCTGCCTCGTTGATCATGTGGATTTAATCTGCAGCTTGTATAGCTGGTGGGGAGGTTTTGGGTCTTCTTCCTTAGCTACACTGCCCCTGGGTTTCAATTGTGGTTTTATTTCCACCTCTTCATGTGGGTCATCCACTGGGGTTTGCTCCTGTGGCTGCCCTGGAGGACTTGCGTTTGCCCCTGTGAGGGCTGGTATGGAGGTTGTACAGCTGCTTGTGTTGCAGGGGATCTGGCTGCAGCAGGTATCGAGGGATTTGGCATCTAGAGCAGGATGAAATATAGTGCTCTAGAAGGGGATGACAACCAGTATCAGCTGATAAGCTCCAGTAATCTTGCCTGGAGAAACCCCTGACAGAGAAGCCTAACAGAGCACAGTCTTCAGAGTCGCAAAGAATTGGACATGACCAAAGTGACCCAAAGCACGCATAGACACAAGAAATTTTTTTTTGCCTGTGGAGGCTCTGCCACAGTGAGATTTGAACGTAAAGGTAGCACAGGTGCTTGGCTTGTGGGAACCCTTGCAGAACCAAGTGTGCAGGGACATGGACTGCCTCCACTGCAAGAGTTATGGCGCTATCAGTCTTTTTTCAAGCCTCTTGTAGCTGGCACTCAGAAGGCGTTTTTGGCCAGTCTTTCTCCACAGCTCCACCCCGTTCAGGCACTTAGAGGATTCACTTGCCTGGGGTCCTTCTCTGTTGTTCAGTGCATCAGGCACATAGAGGTCCCCCTGCCCTCCCCCGACCCCTACCCTGGCTGAGGTCCTACTCTAGAACGGCATGTCATGCACTTAAAGGGGCACCCTGGATGGGGTCTTCCTCTGTAGTTCAGAGCATCAGTCACTTAAACGAGCACTCTGGGTGGGGTTCTGCTCTATAGTTTAGTGCATCAAGCATTTGTTGGGCCAGCCTCTCTATTGTTTAGCTGCTGATGCTGGCATGTGGGGAGAGAAAGGTTATGGTGATATCTCCACCCTCTATGCATGACTCACCAGTATCACCTTGCTTCTATGGCTGCCTGGCTTTCCTCCACAGGCATTTCCCACCACAGTCTCCTCCCTCACATTCCCTCAATCCTTCTCTCCAGTCAGCAGCAGTCCTTGCCCTGGGATTGCTCCACAATCTCTAAACTCCTGCTCCTAACCATTGCGCCACCCAGGGGAACAGCATTCCTGTCCAGGAAATGTATGGCTGTGGCAAGGAATGTCTGATTCTCATTCTCTTTAGGCTGCCACAGATCAGCCATCTCACTCTCAGCCTTAAACATTTCTCCTCTGACTCAGGCAATTGCCCTGATGTGGGGATCCAACCCTTCTTCCGTTCCCCTACCAGCCATAGGAAGGTCCAGCCTTACTAATACTCCTGTTTTTCCCCCTAGTTCCTTCATCCTACTTAGTTTTGGATGGTTCTATATATTCTTCAGTAAAGCATCTGTCTGCAATGCTGGAGACCTGGGTTCGACCTTGGGACGATCCCCCGGAGAAGGAAATGGCAACCCACTCCAGTACTGTTGCCTGGAAAATCCCATTGACAGAGAATCCCTACAGTCTGTGGGGTCACAAAGAGTCAGACACGACTGAGAGACTTTACTTATATATACTTTTCTGCTGGTCAAGTACTCCTGTTTGCTCTCAGCTGGTGTTCTGCATGCACTTCTGTGTCTGAAGGTGTACTGCCAATGTATCTGTGGGGAGAAAAGTACTCCACGTCCACCAACTCCTCTGCCATCTTTTTCTCTAACCTCTTTTTTTCACCCAAATACCTTATGTATTTTAGTGACCATGCCCCTTATCTTATCAAAGAAAGTGAATGAATTCTGATTTTCTCTAAAGCTCTTTAATGTTTTCAACATGTGTTCTCAACCAATAGGAAATTCTTTTTATCTAACTGATATTATTGAAAATCTTTGGCCAGAGCAGATATCTGTCTTATTCCATTCCCTCTCATTGCTTCCTTTTGCTGAATAAGCACTTGTCACTTCTGCCTTAAAATCTCTCAGCACCTCTGTATGCATATGTTTACTTCTCCATTTCATCAAATTATATATCCAGTTCAGTTCAGTTCAATTCAGTTGCTCAGTCGTGTCCGACGCTTTGCGACCCCATGAATCAGAGCACCACCAGGCCTCCCTGTCCACCACCAACTCCCGGAGTTTACTAAAACTCATGTCCATTGAGTCAGTGATGCCATTCAACCATCTCATCCTCTGTTGTCCACTTCTCCTCCTGTCCCCAATCCTTCCCAGAATCAAGGTCTTTTCCAATGAGTCAACTCTTCACATAAGGTGGCCAAAGTATCAGAATTTCAGCTTCAACATCAGTCCTTCCAATGAACACCCAGGACTGATCTCCTTTAGGATGGACTGGTTGGATCTTCTTGCAGTCTAAGGGACTCTCAAGAGTCTTCTCCAACACCACACTTCAAAAGCATCGGTTCTTTGGTGCTCAGCTTTCTTCACAGTCCAACTCTGACATCCATACATGACTACTGGAAAAACCATAGCCTTGACTAGAGGGACCTTTGTTGGCAAAGTAATGTCTCTGCTTTTTAATATACTATCTAGCTTGGTCATAATTTTCCTTCCAAGGAGTAAGCCTTTTTTAATTTCATGGCTGCAGTCACTATCTGCAGTGATTTTGGAGCCCCCCAAAATAAAGTTTGACACTGTTTCCACTGTTTCCCCATCGATTTGCCAAGAAGTGATGGGACCAAATGCCATGATCTAAGTTTTCTGAATGTTGAGCTTTAAGCCAGCTTTTTCACTCTCCTCTTTCACTTTCATCAAGAAGCTTCCTCTTCACTTTCTGCCATAAGTGTGGTGTCATCTGCATATCTGAGGTTATTGATATTTATCCTGGCAATTTTGATTCCAGCTTGTGCTTCTTCCAGCCCAAGGTTTCTCATGATATACTCTGCATATAAGTTAAATAAGCAGGGTGACAATATACAGCCTTGATGTACTCCTTTTCCTATTTGGAACGAGTCTGTTGTTCCATATCCAGTTCTAACTGTTGCTTCCTGACTTGCATACAGCCACCATATATAACTCAATATCTCTCACATCTGCTTTAACTCCTGTATTTTAAAATATGAAAGCCCATATTTGATCATATTTTTCTGTCGTTCAACTTTGTCCAAACTTTCACTCTCACTAAAGGTGATCTCTATTTTACTACAGTTTCTTGCTTGGAAGATCAAATTCTTCTTGTGAGAGACTATGTGCCTCCCCTTATTTCAGTCTCCAAATATCTGCATCTCTACATTTTTAATCAACTTTATTGTCCTAGGAAATTAAGTGTTCAATACTTTTCCCAGATTAAATCTTCCACTTGGTTATTTCCCATTACTTCCAGCAATTAGTCCCATGGAGTCTTAGATATCTTCATTCTGTTTTCTATTTACACAGTTACTTAGCCTACAGAGCTGATCAGATATCTCTAAAATAATCAGAGAAGTTTTCCAAAGTTAATCAAAGGTATTCAACCATGACTTCTTTTCAAGTTTTTTCTTCAGCTCTGTCTTCTTACTTTTCCTTTGAAACTATCTGAAAAAATTATCTGTATTCACTGTCTCTTCCTCTTCTTTAACTATTGTGACTTTTCAACTGGTTTTACATTTCTTTCTTACATGTTCTTTTTTTTTCTTCTTTAGTGATGATAATAATAATAATGATGTCAATAACATTTAAAATTTATAGAACATTTACTAACTACCCTATGAGAATACTACTAATATACCTATAAATGAGGCAACTTAGGTATAGGGAGGTTAAATAATGTGGCCAGGTACATACATATTTCAAGTATTGGAGTCTGAATTTTCACAAAGTTTATCTGAATTCCTGCCTGCTTATTTAACCAATACTTAAGCCCTTTCCAGAACTGTATACTTGCTGTCTTCATTTATATTCCTTACCTGAGCTAGTCTCCTTCAGTCCTGTTGCTTCAGCTGTATCCTGTGTATAACTGCATGATTGTTAAACATACATTACCAGCCAAGACTGTTTTAAGTCAAAATCCAAATGATCCAAAAGACTGTTAAAGATTCCATTGTACATATTTCACATATACTTCAATATGAGGAAATGTTTTTATCACTAGCCCAAAGTCCTCATCATCAATTATGTTGATAGACTGTCTAGTGGCCAAAGCCCCAGGCAAAAAATATCATTGTCTTATCAGGCATTACAGAACCTAGATCACTTTCCAGTAACCAAAGACAAAGATCAGACCTCTTTTGCAGTAACACTATTTTTTTGCTACATAGAAGTATTTGTCACTATTTATAAAAAAAATAGTCTACTATAAGTTATTTTATTACATTAAATAAATGTTTACTTTTATACCAAAAGAGAAAATAATTACTTCTTCCATGGTGAAATCATAAGATTTAACAATTTTACAGTGAAAGCACACAATTTTCAGATAATTCTCAGTGGTTAAAAATATCTTAGAATTATCACCATTTTTCCCCTCTTAAATTTAACTAGAGGATCTTGTCATTCTTTTCCTGTATGTTAAATGTCAAACAAATATCATTAAACATAATCTCTCTTAAACTGCAAATGTGAGTTTTCAAATGACTGCTAAAGATCATTTCTCTTATTATTCTTCTGAATATGGTTTAGTTAAAAAAAATGTGCCATGGCAAATAAAAGTGTATGTGATGCTTTAAAGTTTAATAAAATTTAAAAAGAAAGAAAGTATTTGAAAGCTAGCAATGCACATCAAAATTCTTATATTAGAAATATGGAAGCAGAGCAAAAATTAATTTCCAAGATCGTATGGCTCAAAGGCTTTTCTTATCTTTTATCCATTCTCAAGTTCAGATTAGTTTCTTCATATATATTTCTCAAGTATTGTATTCTTTATATGTATATGTATTTCTTCTCACATATATGTTTTGTCAGAATGCTTTTAAGTCATTTTATCACTACTCCAGGTCATTCACTCTTTCGATAAATGAATTTATTAACATTTATTATATTTTGCAAAATTTGTTAGACTATAGAGATTTAGTAATAAATAGATCATTTTACTAACCTGGAAGCTCACAAAATGTAGTGATTCAGATCCCATGGGAAAACCAATCATTTAAATCATTTAAAGTAGATATAATGGTCATGTTAATTTTTTTTTTCTTTTTTTTTTTTATTATTGTTTTTGCCATACATTGTCATGATATCACCATGGGTTTACATATGCTTCCCCTCCGGGTCCCCCCTCCCTCCTCCCTCCCCCCCGGGAAATCTCGCTGCACCAGTCCCGAGCATCAATCCTGGGCTGGCGATTGAATAGACACATGACAATTAACATGCTTCAATGCCCTTCTCCCATATCATCCCACCCTTACCCTCATCCACAAAGTCCACAAGTCTATTCTATACATCTGCGTTCCTTTTGTTGTCTCCCATGTTGGGTTCTCATTACTGTCTTTCTATATTCCATATATATGTGTTAATATACTGTATTGTTGTTTTTGCTTCTGGCTTACTTCACTCTGGATAATGGGCTCCAGTTTCGTCCATCTGAGTAGAATTGCTTCAAATGAATTTTTTTTTAATGCTGAGTAATATTCCATTGTGTATATATACCACAGCTTTCTTATCCATTCGTCAGTTGATGGGCATCTAGGTTGCTTCCATGTCCTGGCTATTGTAAACAATGCAGCGATGAACATTGGGGTACACGTGGCTCTTTCAATTCTGGTTTCCTCGGTGTATATGCCCAGCAGTGGGATTGCTGGGTCATATGGCAGGTCTATTTGCAGCTTTTTAAGGAACCTCCACACTGTTTTCCATAGTGGCTGTACTAGTTTGCATTCCCACCAACAGTGTAAGAGGGTTCCCTTTTCTCCACATCCTCTCCAGCATTTATTGCTTGTAGACTTTTGGATGGCAGCCATTCTGACTGGTGTAAAGTGGTACCTCATTGTAGTTTTGATTTGCATTTCTCTGATAATGAGTGATGTTGAGCATCTTTTCATGTGTTTGTTAGCCATTTTTATATCTTCCTTGGAGAAATGTCTGTTAAGTTCTTTGGCCCACTTTTTAATTGGGTTGTTTATTTTTCTAGAATGGAGCTGCAGGAGTTGTTTGTAAATTTTTGAGATTAATTGTTTGTCTGTTGCTTCATTGGCTATTATTTTCTCCCATTCTGAAGGGTGTCTTTTCACCTTGCTTATAGTTTCCTTTGTTGTGCAAAAGCTTTTAATTTTAATTAGGTCCCATTTGTTTATTCGTGTTTTTATTTCCAATATTCTGGGAGGTGGGTCATGAAGTATCCCGCTTTGGATTATAGCAGAGAGTGTTTTGCCTATGTTATCCTCTAGGAGTTTTATAGTTTCTGGTCTTATGCTTAGATCTTT
>ML663483.1:3249212-3295802 GCA_007570785.1 Antilocapra americana | reverse complement strand
GTCTTTGTGCCAGTACCATACTGTCTTAATGACTGTGGATTTGTAGTATAGCCTAAAGTCAGGTAGGTTGATTCCTCCAGTTCCATTCTTCTTTCTCAAGATTGCTTTGGCTATACGAGGTTTTTTGTATTTCCATACAAAATGAGAAATTATTTGTTCTAATTCTTTGAAGAAGACCTCTGGTAGCTTGATAGGAATTGCATTGAATCTATAGATTGCTTTAGGTAGTATACTCATTTTCACTATATTGATTCTTCCAATCCATGAGCACGGTACATTTCTCCATCTGTTTGTGTCCTCCTTGATTTCTTTCATCAGTGTTCTATAGTTTTCTATATACAAGTCTTTTGATTCTTTAGGTAGAAATACTCCTAAGTATTTTATTCTTTTTGTTTCGATGGTGAATGGAATTGTTTCCTTAATTTCTCTTTCTGATTTCTCACTGTTAGTGTATAGGAATTCCAGGGATTTCTGTGTGTTGATTTTGTATCCTGAAACTTTGCTATATTCACTGATTAGCTCTAGTAATTTTCTCGTAGAGTCTTTAGGGTTTTCAATATAGAGGATCATGTCATCAGCAAACAGAGAGAGTTTTACTTCTTCTTTTCCAATCTGTATTCCTTTGATTTCTTTATCTGCTCTGATTGCTGTGGCCAAAACTTCCAAAACTATGTTGAATAGTAGTGGTGAGAGTGGGCACCCTTGTCTTGTCCCTGATTTCAGGGGGAATGCTTCCAGTTTTTCACCATTGAGGATAATGTTTGCTGTGGGTTTGTCATATATAGCTTTTATTATGTTGAGGTATATTCCTTCTATTCCTGCTTTTTGGAGGGTTTTTATCATAAATGGATGTTGAATTTTGTCAAAGGCTTTCTCTGCATCTATTGAGATAATCATGTGATTTTTATTTTTTAATTTGTTAATGTGGTGTATTACATTGATCGATTTACGAATATTGAAGAATCCTTGCATCCCTGGGATAAAGCCTACTTGATCATGATGTATGATCTTTTTGATGTGTTGTTGGATTCTATTTGCTAGAATTTTGTTGAGGATTTTTGCATCTAAGTTCATCAGCGATATTGGCCTGTAGTTTTCTTTTTTTGTGGCATCTTTGTCGGGTTTTGGAATTAGGGTGATGGTGGCCTCGTAGAATGAGTTTGGAAGTTTACCTTCCTCTGCAATTTTCTGGAAGAGTTTGAGTAGAATAGGTGTTAGCTCTTCTCTAAATTTTTGGTAGAATTCAGCTGTGAAGCCATCTGGTCCTGGGCTTTTGTTTTTTGGAAGATTTCTGATTACGGTTTCAATTTCTGTGCTTGTGATGGGTCTATTAATGTTATCTATCTCTTCCTGGTTTAGTCTTGGAAAGTTGTACTTTTCTAGGAATTTGTCCATTTCATCCAAATTGTCCAGTTTATTTGCATATAGTTGCTGATAATAGTCTCTTATGATCCTTTGTATTTCTGTGTTTTCTGTTGTGATCTCTCCGTTTTCATTTCTAATTCTGTTGATTTGGTTCTTCTCCCTTTGTTTCTTGATGAGTCTGGCTAATGGTTTGTCAATTTTATTTATCTTCTCAAAGAACCAGCTTTTGGCTTGGTTGATTTTTGCTATGGTCACTTTTGATTCCTTTGCATTAATTTCTGCCCTGATCTTTAAGATTTCTTTCCTTCTACTAGACCTGGGGTTCTGCATCTCTTCCCTTTCTAGTTGCTTTAGGTGTATAGTAAGGTCATTTATTTGATTTTTCTCTTGTTTCCTGAGGTGAGCTTGTATTGCTATGAACTTTCCCTTTAGCATTGCTTTCACAGTGTCCCATAGGTTTTGAGCTGTTGTGTTTTCATTTTCATTCGTTTCCATGCATAACTGAATTTCATTTTTAATTTCTTCTGCGATTTGTTGGTTATTCAGCAGTGTGTTGTTGAGCCTCCATATGTTGGAAGTTTTGAGAGGTTTTCTCCTGTAGTTGATATCTAATCTCACTGCATTGTGGTCAGAAAAGATGCTTGGGATGATTTCAATATTTTTGAATTTATCAAGGTTAGATTTATGGCCCAGGATGTGATCTATCCTGGAGAAGGTCCCGTGTGCACTTGAGAAAAAGGTGAAATTCCTTTTTTTGGGGTGGAATGACCTATAGATATCAATTAGTTCTAGTTGGTCTATTGTTTCATTTAAAGTTTGAATTTCCTTGTTACTTTTCTGTCTAGTTGATCTATCCATTGGTGTGAGTGGTGTATTAAAGTCTCCTGCTATTATTGTGTTGTTGTTGATTTCCCCTTTCATATTTGTTAGCATTTGCCTTACATATTGTGGAGCTCCTATGTTAGGTGCATAAATATTTATAATTGTTATTTCTTCTTCTTGGATTGATCCTTTGATCATTATGTAATGTCCATCTTTATCTCTTTTCACTGCCTTTATTTTAAAGTCTACTTTATCAGATATGAGTATTGCCACTCCTGCTTTCTTTTGGTCTTTATTTGCATGGAATATCTTTTTCCAGCCTTTAACTTTCAGTCTATATGTGTCCCTAGGTTTGAGGTGGGTCTCTTGTAGACAACATATATAGGGGTCTTGTTTCTGTATCCAATCGGCCAATCTTTGTCTTTTGGTTGGGGCATTCAGCCCGTTTACATTTAAGGTAATTATTGATAAGTATGATCCCGCTGCCATTTATTTTATTGTTTTGGGCTCCAGATTATCTATCCCATCGGTGTTTCCTATCTAGGAAAGATCCTTTAGCATTTGTTGGAGGGCTGGTTTGGTGTTGCTGAATTCTCTCAGTTTCTGCTTGTCTGAGAAAATTTTGAATTCTCCTTCAAATTTGAATGAGATCCTTGCTGGGTAGAGTAGTCGGGGTTGTAGATTGTTTTCTTCCATGACTTTAAGAATGCTCTGCCATTCCCTTCTGGCCTGAAGCATTTCTGTTGAGAGATCAGCTGTTATCCTTATGGGATTCCCCTTGTGAGTTATCTTTTGCTTCTCCCTTGCTGCTTTTAATATTTGGTCCTTGTATTTGATATTTGCCAATTTGATTAATATGTGTCTTGGGGTGTCCCGCTTGGGGTTCATTCTATTTGGGATTCTCTGTGTTTCTTGGACCTGAGTGGCTATTTGCTTCCTCAATTTAGGGAAGTTTTCTACAATTATCTCTTCAAGAATTTTCTGATGGTCTTTCTTTTTGTCTTCTTCTGGGACTCCTATGATTCGAATATTGGTGCGTTTAATATTGTCCCAGAGGTCTCTAAGGTTGTCTTCATTTCTTTTAATTCTTTTTTCATTTTTCCTTTCTGTTTCATTTATTTCTGTCATTCTGTCTTCTATCTCACTTATTCTGTCTTCTATCTCTGTTATTCTACTGTTGGTTCCCTCCAGAGTGTTTTTGATCTCATTTATTGCATTATTCATTGTATTTTGTCTCTTTTTCATTTCTTCTAAATCTTTGTTAAAGCTTACCTGCATCTTCTCAATCCTTGCCTGCAGGTTATTGAGCTGTAACTCCAACTTATTTTCCAGGTTTTGGATCATTTTCACTATCATTATTCAGAATTATTTGTCAGGTAGACTTCCTATCTCTTCGTCTTTTGTTTGGTCTAGGGGGTATTTATCCTGCTCCTTTACTTGCTGGGTATTTCTCTGCCTTTTCATCTTGTTTATCTTGCTGTGTTGTCCCTTTATTGTGGGGATTCCTCTCTATGCGAGGGTTGGATGTGTGGTTTGTCGAAGTTTCCTGGGTGGAAAGGCTTGTGTGGTTTTCTGGTGGGTGAGTCTAGGTTTCCTCACTGTTACTCCTCACGTCGGCACTGGGTCGCCTCTCCAGATGCCCGACGTCCTCTGCCAGCATTCAGTTCCTGTTTTTTTGGAGTTTGCTCGGCCTTTAAAAGTTCTTTTGGTATATTTATTGGGGAGAGAGTGTTCTCCCCGTCCTATTCCTCCACCATCTTAGTTTCGCCCCTGGTCATGTTAATTGAATTCACTTTTTCCCATCCATTTTACTTCACTGATCCCTAAAATGCTGATGCTCACTCTTGCTTTCTTCTTCTTGATAACATCCAATTTATCTTGATTCATGGACCTGCCATTTCAGGTTCCTATGCAATATTGTTCTTTGCAACATTGGTCTTTACTTTCACCACCAGACACATCCACAATTGAGTTAAGTTCCCACATTAGCCAAGCCTCTTCATTCTTTCTGGAGCTGTTTCTCTGTTCCTCCCCAGTAACATATTGGACACCTACCAACCTGGGAGGCTCAGCTTCCAATGTCATATCTTTTTGCCTTTTCATGGGGTTCTCAAGGCAAATATACTGAAGTGGTTTGCCGTTTCTTTCTCCAGTGGACCATATTTTGTCAGGTCCTAACTAGCAGGCACATGCCCTTCAATTGTTTGAGGTAACCTGATGACCTGCCCAATGTGGTGCCCCTATTTTCTCACTGCTGGTCCTCATTGAGTGTGTAAACCTTACCAGCCATCAGGTGTTGGTCAACGTCCTGCCCAGAGACTGGGGCCAAGGCCCTGCTGAAGTTGCCTGGATAGCAGTCTTGGGAAGGCTGGAGCCAAGGTTGAAGCATGCATACAAGTGGAGGGCTCCTTGGCCTCAGTGCTATCATTGGCCACTCTGGAGCCATTCTGCTGCCCACATGACCCACCTATGGCCAAGGTCTGGCCCCCACCTTTCCTCTCCTCAGGCTTCTTGGTGTTATTGTCCAGGCCTGGTGAGCCCAGCTTCCCTGACAGGGGTGCCCAGTGCTTTGCAGCTTTCTGCCCCACCACGCTAGGAACTCAGGACACCAATTACTACTTTGTTTCCACCTCTGCCTCTGTAATTTCTTCAAAGCTGCTTCCTGTGCTGCCGCTGCCCCTTCAGACCACTGCTGCCATATTATCCCACTGCCATACTACCCAAACCATCTCTGGATTAAATGCAATATCTATCAACATTCTAATGGCATTCTTCACAGAAGTAGGAAAAAAATAATCTTAAAATTTCTATGGAACTGCAAATCACCTCAGACAGCCAAAATAATCTTGAGAAAGAAGAAAAAAGCAAGAGTAATCACAATCCCCAATTTCAATCCATACTACAAAACTATAGTAATTTAAACAATATGGATCAGTTCAGTTCAGTTGCTCAGTCGTGTCTGACTCTTTGTGACCTCATGGACTGCAACATGCCAGGCCTTCCTGTCCATCACCAACTATAAGACCTTACTCAAACTCATGTCCACTGAGTCAGTGATGCCATCCCACCATCTCATCCTCTGTCATCCCCTTCTCCTCCTGCCTTCAAGCTTTCCCAGCATCAGGATCTTTTCAAATGAGTCAGCTCTTCGCATCAGGTGGCCAAAGTTTTGGAGTTTCAGCTTCAATAGCTTCAATATCAGTCCTTCCAATGAATATTCAGGACTGATCTCCTTTAGGATGGACTGGTTGGATCTCCTTGCAGTCCAAGGGACTCTCAAGAGTCTTCTCCAACACCACAGTTCAAAAGCATCAATTCTTCAGCATAAAAATTCTCATGTAGGACAGTGGAACAGAGTAGAGAAATCAGAATTAACTTCCCCTCCCCCATATTTAGTCAATTGTCAGGAATATCGAGAGAAAATGATAATATCTTCAACAAATGGTATTGAGAAAATTTGATAACCTCATGCAGATAAATGAAACTGGACCCATCTCTTACCCCACTCACAACAATAAAGTCAAAATGGAACAAAGCCTTAAACAAAAAACCTGAAATCATAAATCTCATAGAAGAAAACACAGGGATGAATCCTCTCAACATTGGTCTTGTCAATGGCTTTTTTAATTTTGATTGTGATATCGCAAGCACAGATATCAAAAGAAAAACATCAATAAGTGGACTACATCAAACTTTAAAGCTTCTGCACAGTGAAAGAGACAATCAATAAAATTAAAAGGCATTCCATAGAAAGGAAGAACATTTTAGAAGCTCATATTGCATAATAGGTTAATATTCAAAACATAAAGAACTTATAAAATTTAATAACAATTCCCCAAATCCTATTTTATAATGGGCAAAAGAACTAGACATTTTCCCAAAGACATCCAAATGGCCAACAGATACGTGATAAGGTGCTAAATACTACTAATCATTAAAAAAATGCAACTCAAAATTAGTATGAGATATCACTTTACACCTGTATGACTGGAGAAATTAAGAAAACAACAGATAAAAAGAATAGAGGAGGATGTGGTGAAAAACTAACTCTAGTACTTTGTGGATGAAATTGTAAGCTGGTACAGCCAATATGAAGAACAGCATGGAGATTGCTCGAAAATTATAAATACATCAACCATATAATCCAGAAATTCCACTTCTGGTTATATACACAAAGGAAATGAAAACAGGCTGCCAATGAGATGTATGCAATCCCATGTTTTTGCAGCATTATTCATTACTACTGCTGAGGTATTGAAACAACTTGTCTATCAATAAATGAATAAACAAAAAAGATATGGCATATACTTACAATGAAAACTATTCACCCATGCTCACCCATGAGAAAAAGAGATATTCTGCCATATACAAGAATGTAGACAGAACTTGAGGGTAGTATACTGAGTGAGTTAAGTCAGACGCTTTGAAGAATTTTTCCCTCTGATCTAGGTTATCCAAATCATTGAAATACAATTGTCCACAGAATTCTTTTATAATCTATTTTACTTTTTTCAAATTGGTGGTGATAATACCACATTAATTTCTGATTTCAGTTAATTATTTTTCTCTCATTTTTCTTGTTCAACCTAGCTAACATTTTGAAAATTTTATTGATCCTTTCAAAAAACAATATAGGAGGGAGGGGGGTTCTGGAGGGGGAGCATATGTAAACCCATGGCTGTTTCATGTCATTGTATGGCAAAACCAACACAATAAAGTAAAGAAAATTTTAAAAAAAAAGAACTGATACAATGTTTACATTATAAAATTCAGAGAAAAATAAAAACAATATACAGTTTTTTTTGTTGTTATTCTCCATTTCGTATCTATTATTTCCTTCTGCTAAATTTGAGTTTTGTGTATGTATGCTGAGTTATTCAGTAGTTTCTGACTCTTCATGACACCATAGAGTCCTCTGTACATGGAATTTTCTAGGCAGAAATGCAACAGATTGCCATTTCCTACTCCAGGGGATCTTCCCAACCCAGAGATTGAACCCACGTCTCCTGCACTGGCAGGTAGAATTTTTACACTAAGCCACCGATATGAGTTTAGTTTTGTCTCCCCCCACTAATTTCTTAGTCAATTTAGACTGCTATTTTAGGATATCATATCTGGGAGGCTTATAAGCAATATAAAAATTATTTCTCACAGTACTGAAGGTCATGACGTCCAAAATCAAGTTGTGGGCCAGTTCCCATGACTGAAAAAAAAAAGTTTCATTCCTCACCAAGAGCTGTCTTTTAAGTTTCTTTGCATGATAGAATGGATGAGGAAGCTCTGTAGGATCTCTTTTAGAAGGACACTGATTCAATTCATGAGGGCTTTGCTTCTTGAACTTATTGTTGCTTAGTGATTGAATCATATTTGACTCTCTTGTGGATTTCACAGTAGTCAGTGACAATTTTCTGTATGACTCAAGGAATTCAAACTGGGATTCTGTGACAACCTGGAGGGGTGGGATGGGATGGGAGGGGGGTTTAAGAGAGAGGTGACATACGTATACATATGGATGATTTATGTTAATGTATGGCAGAAGCCAAGACAATATTGTAAAGCAGGTATCCTTCAATTAAAAATAAATAAAGAACTTAAAAATTAAAAAAAAATTAAAAATGCATCTAGGGATTTCTCTGGAGTTGTTATGAGCAGTGTGGGGTCAGTTCAGTTTCAGATAGCTCCCTGATTCAACCTATACTTTTTCTCAAGATCTATAGGCCATTTCCAATGTTTAGTCAACGTTAAATATTGGGTTTTAATCTGTTGCACCTGCTGTTTCCAGAGTGGTTCTCTCTTCATTGTTTATTTTGTCTTTCTCTGTTTTCAAGTCTTTTCAGTGTCTAATTGCCACCCTGACACAAGGGAATGAAGATGGGCACTTATTTAGGCTCACTTGTTCAGTTGTGTTGTGGGGAGGGAGGAACCCTGCAAACAAGTATCACTGGCATGTGTGGGGAATGCTCTGCAGTGTATGGGCCACACTGGGTTTGCCCCAGCTCAGGGCAATGTGTGCTTTCCAAGTCTACACTGCTCAGGCTCCAGGTTAGTTTGCAAGGGTACTGTCAAAAGTGGGCCGTGCGTTTGGTGCACTTCCCAGATCTAAGCTGCTCAGGTTCCGATTCTCGGGTAAAATAATTAGGCATAAATCTACCTAAAGAAATGAAAAACCTATATACAGAAAACTATAAAACACTGCTGAAAGAAATCAAAGATGGCACAACTATATGGAGAAATATACCATGTTCCTGGATTGGAAAAATCAGTATAGTAAAAATGAGTATACTACCCAAAGCAATCTATAGATTCAATGCAATCTCTATCAAGCTGCTGCTGCTGCTACTGCTAAGTCACTTCAGTCATGTCCTACTCTTTCAACCCCACTGACAGCAGCTCATCAGGCTCCTCTGTCCCCAGGATTCTCCAGGCAAGAATACTGGAGTGGGTTTCCATTTTCTTTTCTAATGCATGCATGCATGCTAAGTCACTTCAGTCATGTCCGACACTGGGTGGCCCCATGGACAGCAACCCATCAGGCTCCTCTGGCTACAGGATTCTCCAGGCAGGAATACTGGAGTGGATTGCCATTTTCTACTCCCGCTATCAAGCTACCAACAGTATTTTTCATGGAACTAGAACAAATAATTTCACAATTTGAATGGCAATACAAAAAACTCCGAATAGGCAAAGCAAATTTGAGAAAGAAGAATGGAACTGGAGGAATCAACCTGCTTGACTTCAGACTATAATACAAAACTACAGTCATCAAGACAGTATAGTACTGGCACAAAGACAGAAATATAGATCAATGGAACAAAATAGAAAGCCCAGAGGTAAATCCATGTACCTATGGACAGCTTATCTTTGAGAAAGGAGGCAAGAATATACAATGGAGAAAAGACAATCTCTTTAACAAGTGGTGCTGGGAAAACTTGTTAGCCACCTGTAAAAGAATGAAATTAGAACACTTTCTAACACCATATACAAAAATAAACTCAAAATAGATTAAAGATCTAAGTGTAAGACCAGAGCTATACAACTTCTAGAGAAAAACATAGGCAAAACATTCTCTGACATAAATCACAGCAGGATCCTCTATGACCCACCTCCCAGAATAATGGAAATAAAAGCAAAAATAAACAAATGGGACCTAATTAAACTTAAAAGTGTTTGCGCGCACACACACACACACACACACACACACACACACACAACTATAAGCAAGGTGAAAATACAGCCTTCAGAATGTGAAAAATAATAGCAAACAAAGCCTCTGACAAAGAATTAATCTCAAAAATATACAAGGAGCTCATGCAGCTCAATACTAGAAAAATAAATAACCCAATCAAAAAATGGACCAAAGAACTAAACAGACATTTCTCCAAAGAAAACATACAGATGGATGACAAACACATGAAAAGATGCTCAACATCCTCATTATCAGAGAAACACAAATCAAAACCACGATGATATACCATCTCACGCTGGTCAGAGTGTCTGCTATTAAAATGTCTACAAACAATAAATGATGAAGAGAGTGTAGAGAAAAGACAACCCTCTTACACTATGGGTAGGAATGCAAACTAGTGCAACCACTATGGAGAAAGTGTGGAGATTCCTTAAAAAAACTGGAAATAGAACTGCCGTCAGACCCAGCAATCCCACTGCTGGGCATACACATTGAGGAAATCAGAAATGAAAGAGACACGTGTACCCCAATGTTCATCGCATCACTGTTTATAATAGCCAGGACATGGCAGCAACCTAGATGTCCATCAGCAGACGAATGGATAAGAAAGCTGTGGTACAAATACACAATGAAACATTGCTCAACTATTAAAATGAATGCATTTGAATCGGTTCTAATGAGTTGGATGAAACTGGAGCTTATTATTCAGGGTGAAGTAAGTCAGAAAGAAACACATCAATACAGTATATTAATGCATATATATGGAATTTAGAAAGATCGTAATGATGACCCTATATACAAGACAGCAAAAGAGACACAAATGTAAATAACAGACTTTCGGACTCTGTGAGAGAAAGTGAAGGTGGGATGGTTTGAGAGAATAGCATTGATACATGTATATTACCATCTGTGAAATAGATCGCCAGTCCAAGTTCAATGCATGAAATAGGGCACTCAAAGCTGGTGCACTGGGACAACCCTGAGGGATGGGATGGGGAGAGAGGTGGGAGGGGAACTCAGGAAGGGGACACATGTACACGCATAGCTGATTCATGTTAATATATAGCAAAAACCACTACAATGCTGTAAAGTAATTAGCCTCCAATTAAAATAAATAAATTAATTTAAAATAAATACTTTTAAAAAATTCCGATATAGTTTTTTCTGTAACCCATTTGTTAATTGAAAGAGTGTCATGTAATTTCCACATACCTGTGTATTTTCAAATTTACCTCATTATTAGAGCTTCATTCTATTATAATTTGAAAAAGTTTCTTTGTACATTTTCAAGATTTAAATATACTAATACTTGTTTTGTGACCTAATATATGGTCTATGCTGGAGAATAATTTACATGCACTTGAGAAAAATATGTATTGTGCTGTTGATGAATGAGGTGGTCTATGTATGTCTGCTTGTTTTATGTGATTTATAATATCTTGTTATTCTTTTTTCTCTTCTATTGATGCTTAAAATTATTAAGCAAATTGCAAAGCCTTGATGCACAGATAATTGTTCAAACATTATTCTAGGTTCTTTGATAAATTTTTAATAAGATAACAATGAAATAGAAACTTTTTAATAAAGCAGATTACACTCCAAATGTGGATGGATCTCATCCAATCTGTCAATGTCCTTTACAGAATAAGATATATCTATACAGAGCAAAAAGAAATTCTGTCATCACATTGACTTTGGTATTAAAATTAATTTTGTTATTCTGTAGAGCATAGCATGTTATGATTTCATTTTTAATTTTTTGAGGAATCTCCAAACTGTTTTCCACAGTGGGTGAACCAATATAAATTTCCACAAACAGGTTACAATGGTTCCCTTGACTCCACAGTCTCACCAGCTTGTTATCTCTTGCCTTTTTATTATGGCAATTCGAAATGATATGAGATCATATCTTACTAAGGTTTTGATTTTAATTTTTGTGATGATTAGTAATATTGTTCATCTCTTCATGAATCTGTTGGCCATTAGGATGTCTTGTTTGGAAAAATGTCTATTAAGTTTCTCTACATATTTTTAATCAGGTTTTTAATGGGTTATGAGTTATTTATGCATTTTAGACATTAACACTGTTAAAATCAGAGGTCAATAAAGGTGTAACTTAAAAATACCCTGAGCAGACAAAATTTGTTCAGTAATACAAGCAAAGCTTGATTTAATTTGCTAAGTGAATATGACCTGGTTCATTTTTTGTTTATACCTCTGGAAATTATAACCAAATCTTGAACTTTCCCAAAATTAGTATGAGTTATTCACTGATCAATTCCCTATCATTTTAGAAAAATTTAATATTATGATCAATCACCATGAAGAATAAACTGTCATTCCTTTCTCACTATATAAGCTGTTTCATAAGGATATACACTTTAGCCTCATTTTACATTTTGGTTTGAGTGCTCCTGGCTTGCAAACTGTCTTTTTGGTGTGTGCATGACAAATTTTAGTAATTAGCACTTTGGTGATTCATTGGTATTCTTATGTTAGTTACAAACTTTGACATTCTATGTCATCAGAATTTGGATCCCAAAGAAACCCCCAATGATTCCAAGTCCACTGAGCAAACAGATGCTGGTACCCAAAGGGATCATTGAGCTCACTGATTCTGGACTTTAAGCGTAAGTCTATCTTAGATGTGAGCTTGTCTCTCTTTGGATTTTGAACTCTCTAATCTTATTATAACTACTTGTATTTTATTACCGGAGAAGGCAATGGCACCCCACTCCAGGACTCTTGCCTGGAGAGTCCCATGCATGGAGGAGCCAAAAGTTCTTGGTAAGTCTCCCTATTCTGTTCAAAAGGGGGAAAATATGTGATTCCTTTCATTTAGGAAGAGCTGTTTTAAAAAAGGACAACTCATAGTTAAAATGCCTTAGGAAATCTAAAGGAAAATAGTTTTGGTGGTCTGAATAGAATCCCTTGTCTTTTTGGAAAACGGATGAAATTCTGGAATTATTGTAGCCACTTTGGGGAAACATTTTATGATTTCTTTCCTTCTACTAACTTTAGGGTTCTTCATTTCTTCTTTTTCTAACTGATGTAAGTGTAAAGTTAGGCTATTTATTTGATAATTCTCTTGTTTCTTGAGGCAAGCTTGTATTGCTATGAAACTTTAGATAAGTCCACCTTAATTGGTACCAATGAAAGATAGAATTATCAAACTCCACAGAGACAATGGAACACATACTTGGTTACTATGCATGAGTTTTGACAGAAAAAAATGACCCTAACACAGCTCTAAAAGAATCCTTGCAACAAGAAAGTAAAACAAAAAACAAACCAACAAGCAAAAAAATCTTTAGTAAAACTTTGTTAATGTCTGAGCCAACTGAGCAGATAACCTTAACTTAGTCCATGTGCCAGAATCACATTTTGGAAGCAACTATTATTTTAAGTTTTGTAATTGACACATGGCTGCAATTTTAAGAGAAAAGCTAACAGATCTCTGTGTGTATCTATATGTTTATGTATGTCTACATATGCTTATTATAGATATGTGATATCATTTTACCTCAGTGTTTCCAAAATTAATTTTTATAGTTTTAATTAATTAGCTTCAAGAAAATTAAGCATTTATATAAATTAAGTATACTCTCAGAAATATAGAAACTAACCAAGTGTTTTATCAATTTAATATCATCTGGGATAAACTTTGATAAATGAGATAATTTAAGTTTGTCAGTTTAATAAAAGCAAAAATGTCATGAAAATTTTTCAGCAAAATAATAATTTAAGATGACAGCTAGCTGTTTGATGTCTAAACTAAGTCTAATTATTAAAAGGAAGTAAGCTAAATAAATGTAAATAATATAAATGTTTAAAATAAGATAAATTGAAAAATTACATTCATTGAATATCTAAACCATTTCCAAATAATATAAACATTAAATGCCAACCAAATTTATCTACTTTGGGATCTTTAACTTATTATAGAGAGATAAAAGATACATTAATCTACTAAAATATACTTCTATAGTATAGATATGCACTTTGAAATAATATACTTGCAAAATTATGAAATATATTTATAAATTTAATAATTTACTAAAAATGTTAATATATGGTAGACATTTCACAAGGGCCTGCTTCTAGCTTTAACAAAAATGCAAATGTTATTTACCATCAGCTATATTCCCTGGTAGTTTAGCTGGTGGATAAACCTCCTGCAATGTAGGAGACCCTGGTTCAATTCCTAGATGGGGTGATCCGCTGGAGAAGAGATAGGCTACCCACTCCAGGATTCTTAGGCTTTCCTGGTGGCTCAACTGGTAAAGTAATCTTCCTGAAATATGGGAGACCTGGGTTTGATCCCTGGGTTAAGACTACCCACTCCAGTATTCTGGCCTGGAGAATTTCATGGACTGTATATTCCATGTGGTTGCAAAGAATCAGACAGAACTGAGCAATGTTCACTTTCACTACTTTCATAATTTGGAAACAATATGTAAAAATAAAATTACTAAAATAAGGGTAAAAGAAAACAACTGTATATGAAAAGGAGATAAGGAAAATAGAATGCTTGGTTTGAGGAAAAGGAATGTTGAGAAATGAGTATGATGTATCATAAAGCTGACTAAGACTGGAATAAATTTATTTAAGTTTAGAAAATCTTCTAATGTCAAAAGTATAATGTGCAAATTTGAATTTCAATTTCTCTGTTAAAGTCAGAAGAAATCATAAACATGTGTGGCCAAGACAGAAAAGTAGAAAGCCTGAGCTCACCTCCTTCCCCATGAGCACATTAAAATTACAAGTATTTAAAAAGTAAATATGACTAGAAGACTAACAGAAAATATTTCCACAGTTGGAGTAACTACAGTAAGATAGACAAAAGAAGGCAGAGACAATGTATAGTCAAGACTAGACTTCCAGTTAAGAGACTCACAAACAGGAGAGTAATCACAATTGCAGAGATTCTCTCTAAGGAATGAGAGATTGGATACCCATATCAAGTTCTCTAGACCTGCCTGAGGACCTGCAACATAAATATGAGCCACCAGAATGTTTAACTTTGAAAATGAGCAGGGCTTACATATAGAGAGTAAGAGGATTTTAGGAAACAGATGCTCTACTCTTAAAGGACATGTGCAAAATCTCACATGCCCTGAGTCCTAGTGAAGAAGTAGTAATTTAGAAGAAACCTTTGTCAGACTCATTTGCTGATCTTGGGGAGCCTCCTAGAAAGGCAGAAAGTAACTGAGACTTCTTATGGAGGGAGACATAGTAGATGGCCAAAGCCACATTTGGGAGCTCATTCTACCACAAGAACAATTGGGTAGGAAAATTACATCTTTTACTCCTGCCGCTAGTCTTTAAAACAGAGGCTGACACCAACCATGAGCCTTCAAGGACCCAAAGTCAGCTGCCCCAAAACTAGACCTTGCCCACCAGCAAATTAACACTAATAGTGTGCCATGTTGACCTGACAACTAAGTTCCATGAATTGACCACTCCCACCAAGAGGCCAACACCAACCTCATCTCTGCCAAACTCCAAAGCCAGACACCCAAGGACATAGCTGCACACACCAGTGGGCTGGCACCAGTTTAAATCGAGAGAGTCCCCGAATCCAGCTGCTCGAGAACCCTTCCCTGCCAATTATCAGGCAAACACCAGTGCTGGGACCCACATAGGCAATGCAGTCAACTATGCCAGAATCAAGTTTCACCCACTAAAAAGAGTCCCAGCCCCAGGATTCCCTGAGCTGTTCATCCATCTCTGCTGGGACACAGACCCATCCACCATTAACTGACCTCCAGTGCTTGAACCATATGTACCAAACCAGGACCCAGTCCCAGTCTTAAGCAGGCTTTCAGCCATTGCAAAAGGCAGTGCTTGGTAGCCAGTAAGACGAGGGACCAATTCGAACTACTAGTACAACAATAGTAGTCAAATCCTGCCACAAAAGTAGAACCTATGCAAGCCACATGCTCATACCCCTGTAGTATATAGCTCAGGATAGCAAAAATGAATGTATGACTGGGCCCATTAGGACAAAGATGATGCTGCGAAAATGCTGCACTCAATATGCCAGCAAATTTGGAAAACTCATCAGTGGCCACAGGACTGGAAAATATCAGTGTTCATTTCAATCACAAAGAAAGGCAATGCCAAAGAATGTTCTAACTACCACAGAATTTCACTCATCTCACATACTAGAAATGTAATGCTTAAGATTCTCCAAGCCAGGCTTCAATGGTACATGAACCAGGAACTTCCAGATGTTCAAGCTGGATTGAGAAAAGGCAAAGGAACCAGAGATCAACTTCCCAACATTGTAAAAGAAAGAGAGTTCTAGAAAGTATCTACTTCTGCTATATTAAGTATACCAAAGCCTTTGTCTACATGGATAGCAACAAACTGGAAAATTCTTCAAGAGATGGGAATACCAGATCACCTGCTCTTGCTCCTGAGAAATCTGCATGCAGATCAAGAAGCAACAGTTAGAACTGGACATGGAATAACAGACTGGTTCTAAATCAGGACAGGAGTATTTCAAGGCTGTATATTGTTATTCTGCTTACTTAACTTATTTGCAGAGTACATCGTGAGAAATGCTGAGCTGGATAAACCACAAGCTGGAATCAATATTGCCAAGAGAAATATCAATAACCTCAGATATTCAGTTGAAGCCACTCTTATGACACTAAACAAAGATCATGGCATCTGGTCTTATCACTTCTTGGCAAATAGACGGGGAAACAGTGACAGACTTTGGTTTTTTGGGCTCCAAAATCACTGGAGATGGTGATGACAGCCATGAAATTAAAAGACACTTGCTCCTTGGAAGAAAAGTTATGACCAACCTAGACAGCATATTAAAAAGCATAGACATTACTTTGCTAACAAAAGTCTATCTAGGCAAAGCTATCCTTTTCCCAGAAGTCATGTGGGGATGTTAAAGTTGGAATAGAAAGAAAGCTGAATGCTGAATAAATGATGCTTGTGAACTGCCATGTTGGAAAATACTCTTGAGAGTCCCTTGGACTACAAGCAGATCAAGCCAGCCAATCCTAAAGGATTGTCCTGTGTAACATTGGAAGGACTGATGCTGAAGCTGAAACTCCAATACTTTGGCCACCTGATGGGAAGAACTGACTCACTGGAAAAGACCCTGATTCTAGGAAAGATTGAAGGTGCTAGGAGAAGGTTAAAACAGAGGATGAGATGGTTGAATGGCATCACTGACTAGATGGACATGAGTTTGAGTAAACTCCCCAGGTTGGTGATGGACAGGAAAACCTGGCCTGTTGCAATCCATGGGATCACAAGCAGTCAGTCATGACTGTTTGACTGAATTGGTCTGAACTGATGGTGGTTTAGTTCCTAGCTTTTTTTTTAAACAATCCACATATTGTTATCCATAATATCTGTATCAGTTTACATTCCTACCAACAGTGCAAAAGGGTTACCTTTTCTCCACACCCTCTCTAGCATTTATTGTTTATAGATGTGTTTTTTAAAATTTTTTCCTTAATTTATTTATTATAATTGGAAGCTAATTGCTTTATAATATTGTAGTGGTTTTTGCCATACGTAGACATAAATGAGCCATGGGTGTACATGTGTCCCCCATCCTGAACCCCCCTCCCACATCCCTCACTATCCCATACCTCAGGGTTGTCCCAGTGTACCAGCTTTTAGTGCCTTTTCACACATTGAACTTGTACTGGTGATCTAGTTCACATATGGTAATATACATATTTAAGTGATAGTCTCACAATTCATCCCACCCTCACCTTCTTCCACAGATTCCAAAAGCCTGTTCTTTATATCTGTGTCTCTTTTGCTGTCTCACATATAGGTATTTTGCTGATGATTATTGTGACTACTGTAAGGCAATACCTCATTGTAGTTTTGATTTGCATTTCTCAAATAATGAGTGATGTTGAGCAGCTTTTCATGTGCTCAGTAGCCATTGTCTGCTTTATTTGGAGAAATGTCTGTTTAGTTCTTCTGCCCACTTTTTGATTGGGTTGTTTGTTTTCCTGGTGTTGTGCTACATGAGCTGCTTGTATATTTCAGAGACTAATCTATTGTCAGTTGCTTCATATGCTATTATTTTCTCTCATTCTGCGGGTTGTTGTTTCATCTTGTTTATAGTTTCTTTCACTGAGCAAAAGAATTTGAGTTTAATTAAGTCCACTTTGTTTATTTTCATTTTCATTGCTCTAGGAGGTGGATCATAGAGGAACTTGCTGTGATTTATGTCAAAAAGTGTTCTGCCTATGTTTTCCTCTAAGAGGTTTATAGATTCTGGTCTTAGATTTAGGTGTTTAATCCATTTGAGTTTATTTTTGTATGATATAAGGAAATGTCAGCAAATCTGGAAAACTCAGTAGCAGCCACAGTACTGGGAAAGGTCAGTTTTCACCCCAATGTCCAACTGGGGCAGTACCAAGAAATGCTCAAGTTACTAAACAATTGCATTAATTTAGCATTCTAATAAGGTTATGCTAAAAATCTTTCAAGCTAGGCTTCAGTAGTACATGAACCAAGTACTTCCAGATGTGCAAGCTGGGCTGAGAAAAGACAGAACAAGAGCTCAAACTGCCAGCATTCACTGGATTATAGACAATGTAAGGGGATTGAAGAAAACATCTACTTCTGCTTCATTAACTATGCAAAAGCCTTTGACTGTGTGGATCACAACAAACTGGAAAATTCTTAAAGAGATGGGAATACCAGACCATCTTACTTATCTGTCTCTTGAGAAACCTGTATGCATGTCAAGAAGTGTAACAGTTAGAACCAGACATGGAACAAATGACTGGTTCAAAACTGGGAAAGGAGTACAACAAGGAAGTCACCCTGTTTACTTAATTTATATACAGTGTACATCATGCTAAATGTTAGGCTGGGTGAATCACAAGCTGAAATCAAGATGACTGGAAAAATTGCAACAACCTCAGATATGCAAATGATATCACTCTAATGGTAAAAAGTGAAGAGGAACTAAACAGCCTCTTGATGGGGATGATAAAGGATGACAAAGAAGAATTAAGAAGTTGGTGTAAGGCTCAGCATTTAAAAAGCTAAGATCATGGCATCTGGTACTATCACTTCATGGTAAATAGAAGGGGAAAAAGGGGATGCAGTAACAGGTTTTATTTTCTTGGGCTCCCAAATCACTGCTGACTGTGACTGTAGCCATGAAATTAAAAGAACCTTGCTCCCTTGAAAGAAAGATATGGCAAACCTAGACAGCATATTCAAATGTAGAGACATCTCTGCCAACAGAGGTCTGTATAATCAAAGCTACGGTTTTACCAGTAGTCATGTAAGGTTGTGAGAGCTGGACCATTAAAAAAAAAGACTGAGCACTAAAGAATAAATTCTTTCAAATTGTGGTGCTGGAGAAGTCTCTTGAGAGTCCCTTGCACAACAAAGAGATCAAACAAGTGAACCCTAGAGGAAATTGACTTTTAATATCCGTTATAAGGACTGATGTTGAAGCTGAAACTCCAATACTTTGGCCACCTGATATAAAGGGCTGATTCATTTGAAAAGATCCTTATCCTGGAAAATACTGAAGGCAAAAGGAGAAGGGGGTGGCAGAGGATGAGAGTTTTACATAACATCACTGACTCAATAGACAAGAATTTGGAAAAAAAAATTATGGGAGATAGTGAAGGACAGGGAAGCCTGGCATTCTACAGTTCATGGGATCACAAAGTACTAGAAACAACTGAACACACACACACACACACACACACACACACACACACACACACACACACATGAAGAGTTCTCTTTTCATTCCTTTACATGTAGCTGTATAGATTTCCCAGCACCACTTATTGAAGAGACTATCCTTCCTCTATTGGGTATTCTTGCCTTCTTTGTCAAAGTAAGGTTTTCATAGATGTGTGAATTTAGTTCTGTGTTTTCTATTTTGTTCCATTGGCCTGTATTCCTGTTTTTGTGCCAGTACCCTACTATCTTGATGACTGTAGATTTGTAGTATTGTATGAAGCCAGGAAGCTTGATTCTTACAAATCCATTCTTCTTTCTCAAGATTACTTCGGCTATCTGGGACCTTTTGTGTTTCCACTCAGATTGTGAAAATTTTTGTTCTACTTCTGAAAAATACCACTGGTACCTAGATTGCATTGAATCTGTAGATTGCTTTGGGTAGTATAATCATTTTTATGATATTGATTCTTCCAACCCAAGAATATGGTATACCTCCCCATTTGTGTTGTCTTTGATTTATTTCATTAATGTGTTATAGTATTCTACATAAAGATCTTTTCTCTTTTTAGCTATGCTTATTTCTAAGTATTTTACTCCTTTTGTTGAAATGTTGTACAGGATTGGTTACTTAATTTTTATTTCTGACTTTTCATTGTTAGTATATAAGACTGCAATGGATTTCTGTGTATTAATTTTATATCCTGTGACTTTATTATATTCATTGATTAGCTCTAGTAATTTTCTGGTGGTGTCTTTAGGGTTTTTCTTTTATGTACAGTATCATGTCATATGCAACTAGTGAGAGTTTTACTTATTTTCCCTTTTTAGATTTCTTTTATTTGTTTTTCATCACTGATTGCTGTTGTTTGGACTTCCAAAACTATGTTGCATAATGAACGTGAGAGTGGGCATCATAGCCTTGTTCCTTATCTTAGAGGAAATACTTTCCCTTTTTCACCATTGAGAATAATGTTTACTCTGCCTTTGTCATATGCAACCTTTATTTTGTTGAGATACACTCCTTCTATGCCTGTTTTCTGTTTTTTTTTAATCATAAATGAGTATTAACTATTGTTAAAAGCTTTTTCTGTATCTGTTGTGCCGATTATATGGTTTTTAACTGTCCTTAAAGAAACAAGAGAAACATCAAATAAACACCCTTACCTTACACCTAAAGCAACTGGAAAAAGCAACACAAGAACACCAAAAATAAGTTAGTACAAGGAAAGAAATTGTAAGGATCAGAGCAGAAATAAGTGAAAAAGAAATGAAGGACACAATAACAAAGATTAATAAAACTAAAACCTGCTTCCTTGAGAAGATAAACAAAATTGACAAACCTTTAGCCAGACTCATTAGGAAAAAAAAGGATGAAGACTCAAATCAATAAAATTAGAAATAAAAATGAAATTACAGCTGACAACACAGAAATGAAAAAGATCATAAGAGACTATCACAAGTAACTATAATCCAATAAATTTGACAAACTGGAATAAATGGGCAAAGTCTTAGAAAAATAAAACATTCCAAAACTGAAACAGGAAGAAATAGAAAATATGAAAAGGCCAATCACAAGCACAGAAATTGTAAATTGTTATAAAATATTCTCCAACAAGCAAAAGCCCAGGTGAATTCAATTAAAAGTTTGAAAAAGAGATAATACCCATCCTGCTCAAGCTCTTCCAGAAAATTGCAGAGGAAAGAAAACTCCCAAATTCATTCTACAAAGCCACCATCACTCTGATACCAAAACCAGAAAAGAGTAACACACACACACAAATTACAGAACGATATCCTTGATAAGCATAAATGCAAATATCCCCAATGAAGTTTCTAGCCAATGGAATAGGGTAATGCATTTAGAAAAAATCAAACATCATTAAAAAGTGGGCTTTATTGCAGAGATTGACTGTGTGAATCACAATAAAATGTGGAAAATTCTGAAAGAGATGGGAATACTAGACCACCTGACCTGTCTCTTGAGAAACCTGTATGTAGGTCAGGAAGTAACAGAACTGGATATGGAACAACAGACTGGTTTCAAATAGGAAAAGGAGTACGTCAAAGCTGTATATTGTCACCCTGCTTATTTAACTTGTATGCAGAGTACATCATGAGAAACGCTGGACTGGAAGAAGCACAAGCTGGAATCAAGATTGCTGGCAGAAATATCAATAACCTCAGATATGCAGATGACACCACCTTTATATCAGAAAGTGAAGAAAACTGAAGAGCCTCTTGATGAAAGTGAAAGAAGAGAGTGAAAAAGTTGGCTTAAAGCTCAACATTCAGAAAACAAAGATCATGGCATACCATCCCATCACTTCATGGCAGATAGATGGGGAAACAGTGGAAAAAGTGGCTGACTTTATTTTTCTGGGTTCCAAAATGACTGCAGATGGTGATTGTAGCCATGAAATTAAAAGACACTTACTCCTTGGAAGGAAAATTATGACCAACCTAGACAACATATTGAAAAGCAGAGACATTACTTTGCCAAAAAAGTTCCATCTATTCAAGGCTATGGTTTTTCATATATGGTCATGTATGGATGTGAGAGTTGGACTATAAAGAAAGCTGAGTACCAAAGAATGGATGATTTTGAACTGTGGTGTTGGAGAAGACTCTTGAGAGTTCCTTGGACTGCAAGGAGATCCAACCAGTCCATCCTAAAGGAGATCAGTCCTGGGTGTTCATTGGAAGGTCTGATGTTAAAGCTGAAAATGTAATACTTTGGCCACCTTATGTGAAAATCTGACTCATTTGAAAAGACCCTGAAGAACTGAGGGCAGAAGAAGAAGGTGATGCCAAAGGATGAGATGGTTGGATGGCATCACTGACTCAATGGACATGGGTTTGGGTTGACTCTGGGGGTTGATAATGGACAGGGAGTCCTGGTGTGCTGCGGTTCATAGGGTTGCAAAGAATCAGACATGACTGAGCAACTGAACTGAACTGAACTGATTGCAGGGAAGCAAGGATTCTTCAGTATATTCTTTGGCCACTTTAAGTCCTATTTTTTTGGAGATTTTTGTGCACACCAATTAAAATTTTGTTCTTTCCCCTTAATTAATCTGTCTTTTGTCAACTTTATTATTAATTCATCCACAAAAACTCAAGTGTGTATAGGGGGAAATTCCCCCTACCCAACATTTGGCAAGTCAGCAAGAGACTCATTGGACCCTGCTTTCTGCTTAGAGTCACCTGCAGCTAAGAGATTTTGTGACATTTAGCAAAGTCTGGCAGAAAATATTGAGACTTCCGTGGTGGCTCAGATGGTAAAATTATCTGCCTACAATGCAGGAGACCCGGGTTTGATCCCTGGGTTGGGAAGATCCCCTGTAGAAGTAAATGGTAAGCCACTCCAGTATTCTTGCCTGGAAAACACCATGGGCAGAGGAGCCTGGTAGGTAGGCTACAGTCCATGGGGGTCGCAAAAAGTCATACACGACTGAGCGACTTCACTTTTTGACTTTTTCGGCAGAAAATAAGTTTCCTTACCATATCAGTCTGCCTGCAAGATCTAGTGGAAGGATAAATGGTAAGGGTCATTTTTGCCATTCTCTAAGTTTAGATTAGCAGGAGAAAATACTTTTGGTCTAATTTCTTGAACTAGCAACCCTTGCAGATCCTTTTCCTTCCAGAGATCCCCAATGTTTTTTATTGTCTTTTTCTGCTTTTTGTTTGTTTGTTTTGTTTATCATGGAGGAAGAACCATAGGTTAGATTTCAGACATAGGCCCTATAAGCTTACTGCTGAGGTGGTCTCAGAGTCTAGTAAGTTAACAATTCTCACCAGACCAATGTTTATTTAGATAAACCTTGCTGCAAATTCTTTGTGTAAAATCCAAATGAGGTTTTTTTTTTTTTTCTTTCATCTTGTTCTATGTTCTGAGAACTTGGCTTTATATCCCGTGAGAATATTCTGTTCTTAACTATCTAGAAGGTGCATTTATTGGGGTGTATCTCATGGTGAGTTGAATCGATTGGGTTTCTGAGACATGAAGTTACAAGTAACACTCTCTTTGGCCATACCAACTCTCAGGAAATGTTTTCATAAGGGATTCCAGTCCATAAGGGACCTTTGCCACCTCAACATAAATTTCTTGCTTGTACTGGTAAAGGTGCACTCAGGTGGTAAAGGTGTTCCTACTCAGGGGCATACATTTGTAGATTTATGCCTGGGGGGACTACACTTTATTGTGAAACACCAGAAACCCTATTTTCACTACATTGTTGTTACTACCCACAGTAACAAATGTAGGAAAAAATGGGGCATGAGAAAATGGTCATGTTCCTGGTTTTGGGTGAGTTCCTGGAATGGGCCACTAAGAGTGAGTCCTTGGTTCTGCACAGGAAAGAATTCAAGAGCAAACTATAGCAAAGTGAAAGCAGGCTTATTTAGAGATATACACACTCCATAGACAGAGTATGGGCTGTCTCAGAAGGTACGAGGCAGCTCCAGAGCATGGGGTTGTCTAGCAAAATCAGAATGGCCCTGAAGTTAGTTTTTATGGGCTGAGTAATCTCATAGGCTAATGAGTGGAGGAATATTCTAACTATCTTGGAGAAAGGATGGGGATTTCTAGGAATTGTTGCACCACCCACTTTTTGGCCTTTTAAAGTGAGTCTCAGAACTGTCATGCTGCCTGTGGGTGTGTCATTTAGTATGCTAATGCATTACATTGAATGTATAATGAGGCTCAAAGTCTACTGGAAGTTTAATATTTTGACATCTTGGGCCTAGTAGGTTCTAACAATATTTTTTTGTGGTATCCTATTTTTCTTAATGGTTGTGTCATTGTTTTCAGGGTTGTGCCCTTTCTCTTTTCTTGCTGTTTCACAAAAGAATTTTACTTTCTCAGACTAAGTCTGAGAATAAACTTTTGGATATTGTGAGGACTATATATTCTCTTATGAGATGCCTCTTGCGTGTTTTCTTTTAATCCATAAAAAAAGGCTTATTGGCGGAAGACACTATTTGAAATCACTAAAAGTTCCCACTTGTCAATGATCAGATAATGGATCTTAAACTGGCTATACTGAAAATAAAAAATAAATTGTGTCACATTGGTACTCATATCACCTTTGTTACATTGGTACTTATGGGATGCTCAAACTGAAGGAAAAAAAATAATGACCAGCCTTAAGGAATGCCTTATTAAGATGAAAAAAAAAAAAACAAACTTAAAACAAGATCCAACAGAAATTATTCTTCATAAAACCCTATCTCTTCAGCTATCCCATAAGTCTTCCTGAGATTAACCTGAAAATAAATCATCTGGAAGCAAATATTCAAGGGATAATAAAAATTATTAGCTGTTTTTGTCTTGTAAATCTCTACAAAAGACATATTATTCTAGAAGTAAGCAAAGACCTACCTACATGTACCAGTTCTAAGGTCTTACCTATCCCTCTAAAAATGTTTGTAGGATATTAGAATAAAATCCTCTTATATCCAGGAAAAATTTAATATTACTACCTTAACACTTATGATAATCTGCAAAAACACACCAAAACTCCTAGGAGAAAACGTGTGTTGTCCATATCTGCCCCCTAAAATTATAAAACTCATTATGTCTTTGAAATGTAAACACAGCTCACATTGCCTGAGATTGAGCACAGGTTATATTAATTAGTAGAATCTACAACAACAAAAAAATAGTTACAAAGGAACAAGATATTTTAAAATAGAAACTGCTATAAGAACTCTCTTGTTCAAACATCTTCTTTAAAATTGCTTGTCCAGGGCAACTACAGACCTTACACATTTTCTCCACAAACAATAAAAAAAATATATCTAAGTGAGTGAAAGTGAAAACGAAAGTGTTAGTCACTCAGTCATGTCCAATTCTTTTGTGACCCCATGAACTGTAGCCTGACAGGCTCCTGTATCCATGGGATTCTCTAGCTAAGAATACTGGAATATTCTTCTCCAGGGGCTTTTCTTGACCCAGAGATCAAATCTGGGTCTCACTCATTGTGGGCAGATTTTTTAACATCTGAGCCTCCAGGGAAGCCCCACATGAATGTGAGTAAATTTAACTTTTTTCCAACTATTATTTATTAACTATTGGATTTTGTATTTTACCTGATTCATAACTAAAGGTTTAAAATGAAAGCATAAGCGGTTTGGTTGTGCATGTCTATATGCTTGCAGGTGTACAGTTTAGAAATTGTGTTTTTCTACCTCAAGATATTATTACCAAAAGGAATCTGTAAAAGAGCTCTACATAATTGGCTTAAACATATTTTTTTCATATAATAAAAGCCAACCCAAAAGTTTTTTAAGGCAACATAATTTAGGATAAAGTTGAGTAAATAAAAGCTAATTTTAAGCTTGTTGGTTTAATTTATACAGGTATGTCTTCAGAGTTAACATTAAATATAATGCCAGTAAATAACTGTTGTTCACCCTGAGTTTACTAGCCAGGTGTGTTAATATTAACTCTGCTGCAAAGTATGTAAATACAAATAAACTTAAGATATGACTGTTTGCAAAGTCTAATTAAAATTTCATGAGAACTCTCAGAATTATTTTAAAGAATAAATATATTTAAATGAGTTTTCAGATAAATTTTTAGCAACAATTGTTTTATGATATGTCTACTTAGTTTCCTAAATTTCTTTAGTAATTTATATCCTTAGAATTTTGCTACATAAAACAAAATGACAGGAATTCATTGAACGTCTAGATCACGTTCAAATAAGATGAAATAATAAAATATTAATTTCTAAATAAATTTTAGTTTACCTAGTTTTGACCTTGTAATACACAGACACTAGAGATGTCTGGGTCCACTAGGAAATACACTTTGTTTTATAGAAATATTGCACTATGAAGTACCATATATTTCCAGAAAGTACAAAATATATTTATAGATATTCCAAATCACAAAATAAGAGAGCTTCTTTACTTTTACTAAAAAAGAAGTCAAAGAATTAAAATTGTAATTGTTGTTTGTGGTTAAATCTACCAGATATAATAATAGAAATAAGATATATTTGGGGGTAAGAAAAGGTATTAGAAATGAAGGTTTTTGTTGTTGCTAAGAAAAAAAATGATTCTGTCTTAAAGCAGGTTATTTCTAAATGGAAAAGTAAATAATGGACAAGCTGAAATGAACATAAAATTTATAAATGTTCTATGAAAACAAAGATATTCTGAAATGAGTTGTATGTGCTGTCAAGACTGGATAATGTTGGACTAAGTATACTTCAGTAAATGAGTTTTATTATAAAATATTCAGTTTAGTTCAGTTCAATTCAGTCACTCAGTCATGTCCGACTCTTTGCGAGCCCATGAATCGCAGCACACCAGGCCTCCCTGTCCATCACCAACTCCCAGAGTCTACCCAAACCCATGTCCATTGAGTTGGTGATGCCATCCAGCCATCTCATCCTCTATCGTCCCCTTCTCCTCCTGCCCCCAATCCTTCCCAGCATTAGAGTCTTTTCCAGTGAGTCAACTCTTCAAATCAGGTGGCCAAAGATTTGCAGTTTCAGCCTCAACATCAGTCCTTCCAATAAACACCCAGGACTGATCTCCTTTAGGATGGACTGGTTAGATCTCCTTGCAGTCCAAGGGGCTCTCAAGAGTCTTCTCCAACACCACACTTCAAAAGCATCAGTTCTTTGGTGCTCAGCTCTCTTCACCATCCAACTCACATCCATATGTGACCACTGGAAAAAACCATAGCCTTGACTAGATGGACCTTTGTTGGCAAAGTAATGTCTCTGCTTTTCAATATGCTGTCTAGGTTGGTCCCAACTTTCCTTCCAAGGAGTAAGTGTCTTTTAATGTCATGGCTGCATCACCATCTGCAGTGATTTTGGAGCTCCCAAAATAAAGTCTGACACAGTTTCCACTGTTTCCCCATCTATCTGCCATGAAGTGATGGGGCCAGATGACATCATCTTAGTTTTTTGAATGTTGAGCTTTAAGTCAACTTTTTCACTCTCCTCTTTCACTTTCATCAAGAGGATTTTTAGTTCCTCTTCACTTTCTGCCATAAGGGTGGTGTCATCTGCATATCTGAGGTTATTGATATTTCTGCCAGCAATCTTGATTCCAGCTTGTGCTTCTTCCAGCCCAGCGTTTCTCATGATGTACTCTGCATATAAGTTAAATAGTATCAGAAGTAAACTGATGCAAATTTGAAATTCTTTTTTCTCTGTTAAAAGGACAAAATATTTCTCTGTTGGTATTTTCTTGATAACAAATATTAAGGTTTTACTTTAAATTTAATTAAACTGCCTAGGAAAAATTTCATGACTTGTCAAAATAATCACTTATGTTCTGTTTCCTTTATAAGGATTTTGATTACTTAAGACAACCCTAGTACTCTCAATATTAAAAGAGCTAAGTTTTTCTCAGAACAATATAACCTTCTACATTTCTTATGAAATTTTTATTATTTTGGCTAAATGGATCCATAAGCATTGTTTCACAGTGACCTGACTAACTGTTTTAAATCCATTTTTGATATTTTAGATAAATTCCCCAAAATAATATAATAAAGTCTTTTAGAGTTAGAACTAATTTTTATATATCGGGTATTTCTGATATCCCTGAATCATCCCAAAGAGTGGATTTCTCTCTTAATAAAAAGAAGAGAGATATGTTAAACTATTTATGTATGTTTGATATATTAAATTACATGGAAATAATCATTAAATAATAAATTGTAGCCTTCTTTATGTTGTATCTCTATAGATATATACTACAAATGCTTTAGAAATTCTATGAAATTCCTGTAATTCTTATATGTCTTGACAGAAAATGTGACCTGTCATAAAAATTGAGGCTCACTCTAAAAGGACTGAACTAGAGTATCAAGAAATGTCCTAAGTGACTCTCATGCCAAGGCAGCGTCAACAAAATATCTAAAGATTGATGGGACATGTGAATGAAGTACATTAAAATTATGAAAAAAAATTGACTCCAACTGCAATACTTTTGTCATTCTGATGCCTCTGTAAGATGACAACAGTCTGCTCCTGAATCAGAATATTTAAGACAGGGATTTCAAAGATGGTGAAAAACAAAATGTAAAATTCATCTCTCCCCACAAATGCACCAAGAATACATTTACAAATGTAACAATTCTCACAGAGCACCTTCTGAACACTAGAAGAGGACCTCAGACACTTAAAAAAACAAGAATGGTTCCCACATAATAGGGTAATATGAAAGAAAGAAGAGAAAGGGAAGAGTGGAAGTAAAATGGTACCTGCACCCCTGGTAGGGAGCTGAAGTTGAGAATAACTTCTCTCAGATGAGGAGATCCTTTCTCTTGTGGGAAGATAAGCTGCATAGAAGAGAGCCTCAGGGCTCAGAGGAGAGCTTAACAGCTGGTCTGTGGCAAGTAGGGAAGAGTGACATTTATAGATGGCCTGTGCCACAGCCCTACATGCTCCAACTTGAAACGGAAGTCTACTGGTGTGCAAGGTGGCTGGGTGTTGGAATGTGGTGTTTGGAGAGCAAACCTAGGAAGGAGATGCAGTTGACTATAAAGAGACAGACTGAGGGGATGAGCTGTAAAACTAGGAATGCTTGTGGAGGAAACCTGGACTGTCACAGAACCAAAGTGCCAGTGTTGATATACATTCCAGTCTCTCTCAGCCTCTGCCTCCACAGGCTCTAGGGACAGGTCCTGTTGGTGTACCCCCTGCAATCACCCCCTCTGCACTCACCTCCCACTCTGGCTTATACCCTCATTTTGATCACTGCTTTATGGGCTCACATATTTCAGCCTCTACCCAAGCACATTCCTACCTGGGTGGCCTGCTTGTCCAGATCACTGACTCAGTTCCTTCCTGCCTCACAGGCTTGTGTACTCTTGCAACTTCTGGAGCAGACTTTAGTGGTAGGAACTCATGTGGAGGTGGGATTGAAACCATAGCTGAGCCCCAAAGGGTTATGTGACTGAGGAAAAAGAGCTGAACTCTCTCCTCACAGATGTATGAACCATGGATTTACACTTCTACTGATTAAGTACCTGCAAAAAATTCCAAAAGGACAGCAGTTGCTTCTGCAGTTGGAATGCGTCTAACTTTAGCAGCTGTGGGCTTCTGGGCATGTACACATGAAGATATAGGGCCAGGCTAGACTCTGAGCTGCTTCCATACCATCCACAGTGGGTCAAGTTACATGCCTATTTCAGTCCTAGGATATGACTTCAGTGGATCTGCACCAGTGCTAGGATGAAAGCAATACCTGAGAGCCACCAGGGTCAATTGCAGACATACTCACAGTGAAGGTGGGACTGAGACCACTGCCAACTACAATGTATTTTGTTAGCCCACACAATGAGCAAAAGGGACACACAAAGGGACACAATAGAGCACATTCACAGGGAAATAGCTCCAAAGGAGGAACACCCAGTGGCTTCTCTCCCAGAAGAAGTCCTCCAGTGCTGCCACACCACAGATAAGAAACACAGCTGAGAAACAAATCAGTGGGCCCCTATACAAATAATTAGGTATTAATTATTACCTAATTATTACCTCTTGTCAGAGGCACAGACCTGCAAATCAGTGACAACCACAGCACAAAGGGGAGGCTCTGTTCAATATCCAGAGCAGGCTCTGTTCACCACAACACCAAATAAATTTCCTATCAAGGTTATAACAGCACGAGCCTTGGGAGCTAACTCACCAATCAGGGGGCCAGACACAAGGAGCAAGAGAGACTAGTATCCTGCAACTTGAGGAAAGGAGGTAAGTTTAACAAAACTAAAAATACAGTAAGTTTAACAAAATGAGAAGACATATGAAGAAGTGAGTGAGTTGAAGGTATAAAGAAAAACTAAATAAAGAGGAGACAATCAATCTGGTTGGAAAAATAAAATTCAGAGTAATGCAAGGAAAGACGATCCAAGATCCCAGAAAAAAAATGTAGGCATAAATTGAAAAGGTAAAAGAAATGTTAAACAAAGACCTAAAATAAATAAAGAATAAGAAGGGGAACAATATAATAACTGAAATGAAAAAATATACACTAGAAGGAATCAATAGAATAATTGATGAAGAGAAATACATAAGTAATCTGGAATAGGTGAAATTTCCACAGAATGGTGAAAATAGCCTATGATGAAAATAAAAAAAGAAAAGAAATGAGTACAGTCTCAGGCACATCTTGGAAAATATTATATGTACCAATATTCAAATGTTAAAGGTCTGGTAAGAGTAAGAGAAATACATTGAGAAAATATTTGAACAGATGATAGTTTGAACTTCTCTAACATGGGAAAACAAATAGTCATCCAAGTCTAAGTAGTGCAGGGTCTCCTATATAGGCTGAAGCCAAGGAAGAATATCCTGAGATATGTTAATCAAATAGGAAAAATATTAAAGACAAAGAAAAAAATGTTAAAAGCAGGAAAAAACTTATGAAGGAATCCCAGAATGCTCTCAGCTGATTTTTTAAAGCGCAAACTCTGCAGGCCAGAAGGGAGTGGTGTTATACATTTAAAGTGATGAAAGAGAAAAATATACAACCAAGAATACTCTACCCAACAAGGTTCTCATTCATATTTGATGGAGAAACCAAAAGCTTTAGAGACAATAAAAGGTAAACAAAATGAACTTTACAAGAAATGCTAAAAGAAAATCTTTAGGTGGAAAACTCCAGAAGAGAAGAAAAGAGAAAGGGAATAAAAAAAAAAACCTACAAAAAGAAACTCAAAACAATTAAGACAATGGCAATAAGAACATACATGTAAACTATCATATATGAAATGAATCACTAACCCAGGTTTGATGCATGATACAGGGTGCTCAGGGCTGGTATACCGGGATGACCCAGAGGGATGGAATTGGGAGGGAGGAGGGAGGGGGGTTATGGAAGGGGAACACATGGATACTCATGGTGGATTCATGTCAATGTATGGAAAAAACCAACACAATAATGTAAAGAAAAAAGTCTTTCCTGAATTTGGTAGAATATAATTTTTTTTAAAAAAAGAACATACATATGGATAATTATCTTAAATATAAATAAACTAAATACTTCAAACAAAAGACATAGACTGGCTCAATGAATAAGGACCTTTATTGACAATGTCCAACATATATATATATATATATATATGTACACACAGAGTAAATTGCTTTAGTCATGTCCAGATCTTTGCAACCTCATGGACTGTAGCCCTCCAGGCTCCTCTGTTTTCTTGACTAGAAAATGCCATGAACAGAGGAAAAGTCATTTCAGACCTAGGAACATATCGAGACTGAACATGAAGAGATGGAAGAAGATATTCCATGCAAAAGGAAATCAAAAGAAAGCTGGAGTAGCCATATTCATATCAGACAAAATAGATTTTCACATAAAGACTGTTACAAGAGACAAGGAAGGATACTACATAATGATCAAGGGATAGATCCAAGAGGGAAAAAATAGCATTTGTAAATACATGCATCCAACATAGAAGAACCTCCATATATAATGATATGCTAAAAACCACATAGGGGGAATGAACAGTAACTAAATAATAATGTCAGATTTTAACAACCTAAATACACCAAAGGACAGATCATCCAGACAGAAATCTAGTAAGAAAACACAAGCCTAAAATGATGCCTTAGAACAGATAGACTTAGATGATATTTATAGGATATTTCAACCAAAGGCAATAGAATACAGTTCTGAAGTGCATATGGAATATTCCCCAGAATATGTCACATCTTGGGTCACAAATCAAGCCTGGATAAATTTAAGAAAATAGAAATCACTGATGCTCGGGACTGGTGCAGCGAGATTTCCCGGGGGGGAGGGAGGAGGGAGGGGGGTTCCGGAGGGGAAGCATATGTAAACCCATGGTGATATCATGACAATGTATGGCAAAAACAATAATAATAAAAAAAGAAAATAGAAATCACAACGAGCATCTTTTCTGACAACAGTTCTACCAGATTAAATAACAATTACAGGGGTAATAAAAAAGCCTGTAAAAGATACAAATACATAGAACCTAAACAATATGTTACTAAATAACCAATGGATTACTGAAGTATGCAAAGAAGAAATAAAGATAAACTTTAGTACAAATGACAATGAAAACACAATAATCCAAAACCTATGGGGTACAGCAAAAACGGCTCTAAGAGAAGTTTACAGAAATAAAATCTTAGCTTAAGAGAAAAGAAAAGTCTCAAAAAAACCTAACGTTATACCTAAAGAAACTATAGAAAGAAGGAAAATCAAAACCCAAAATTAGTAGAAGGAAAGAAATAATAAAGATCAAAGCAGGAATAAAAGAAATAGAGACAAGTGGAAAAATAGCAAAGATCAATAAAATGAAAATCTGGTTCTTTTAGTGAGAAATTGCACAAAATTTTGTGAGAAAATATACAAAACTGATATACTTTTCAACAGATTCATCAAGAAAAATAGAAAGGAGATTCGAATCAATAAAATTTGAAATGAAAAAGAAATTACAAAGGACATCATAGAAATACAAGCTATCATAAAATATATCACCAATAAAATGCAGCTATCACCAATAAAATGGAAAATCTAGAAAAAATGGACAAATTCTTATAAAATTACAGCTGTGGAGATTGAACAAAGAATAAATAGAAAATATTAACAGAAGAATCACAAGTACTGAAATTGAAACTGGGATTAAAAATCTTTCAACAAACAAAAATCCAGGATCAGATGGCTTCACAAGCAGATTCTGTCACACATTTGGATGAGTCAACATTTACTGTTTTGAAATTCTTCCTATAAAGTGCAGAGGAAGGAACAAAGTGGCTCATTCTACAAAGCCACCATCACCCTGATATCAATACCAGGCAAAGATATCACAAAAAAGAAAACTACAAGTCAAAAATCATTGATGAATATAAATGCAAATATCCTCAGCAAAATACCACTAACTCAACCCCAAGAGCATATTAATAGGATCATACACCATGATCCCTGGGATCTACCCCAGGGATGCAAGAATTTTTCTATACAGACAAATCAGTGTGATATACCACATTATTGAATTGAAGAAAAAATTATATAATTATCTCAACAGATGCAGAAAAAGCTTTTGCAAGATTTAACACCCATTTATTATGTTTGAAAATTGTCCAGAAACATTAGCATAATAAAGTCCATGTATTACGAAACCACAGCTAAAATCATAGTCAGTGGTGAAAAGCTGACAGCATTTCCTCTAAGATCAAGAACAAGACAAAAATGAAAGTCCTGGCTATACTAATCAGAGAATGAAAAAATAAAGGGAATTTAATTGGAAAAGAAAAAAAAGTTATTGTTTGCACATGGCATGATGCTATATATAGAAAACCCTAAAAATCCTACCAGAAAACTACTAGAGCTTATTGATGAATTTGGTAAAGTTTCAGGATGCAAAATTGATACACAGAAATCCTTGCATCTCTATACACTAACAGCAAAAGAATAAGAAAGGTTAAAACACTTAGGAATAAGCCTACCTACAGAGGCAAAAATAAGTGTACTCAGAAAACCATACAATATTGACGAAAGAAAGGAAAAATACAAAAACATGAAGAGTTGTGCCATCGTCCTGGAGTGGAGGAAATCAGTGCTGTGAAAATGACTATATTACTCAGTACAATCTACAGATTCAATGCAATCCTTAGTAAACAAACAAACACATTTCACAGAATTAAAGCTTTTTTTTTTTTTTTTTTTTTTTACAATTCATTGTTACGGTTTTTCAATAACCAAGTGATGTCTGACTCTTTGGGATCCCACGAACTATAGCACGCTAGGCTACCCTGTCCTTCACTATCTCCCAGACTTTGCTCAAACTCATTTCCATTGAGTTGGTGATGCCATCCAATCATCTCAGCCTCATCATCCCCTTCTCTTATTCTCAACCTTTCTAGCATCCGGGATTTTTCCAATAAATCAGCTCTTCACATCAGGTGGCCAAAGTATTGGAGCTTCAACATCAGTCCTTCCAAAGAATATTGAGGGTTGATTTTCTTTAAGATTGACTGGTTTGATCTCCTTGCTGTCAAAGGGATTCTCGGGTGTATTCTCCAGCACCACAACGCAAAAGCATCAGTTCCTTGGTTCTCACCCTTCTTTATGGTGTAACATTCACATCCATACCTGACTACTGGAAAAATCATACATTTGACTATGGTGAACCTTTGTTGGCCAAGTGATGTCTCTGCTTTTTAATACACTATCTAGGTTTGCCATAACGTTTTTTAACTTCCAAGGAGGAAGCATTTTTTTAATTTCATGGTTGTAGTCACACTCCACAGTGATTTTGGAGACCACAGTGATTTTGGAACCAAATAAAAATTGTGTCACAGTTTCCAGTTTTTCTCCCATCTGTTTGTCATGGAATGATGGGACCAGATGCGGTGATCTTATTTTTTGGAATGTTGAGCTTTAATCCAGCTTTTTCACTCTCCTCTTCCACTGAGGCTTCTCTGGTGGCTCAGATGGTAAGAAGTCTGTCTACAGTGCAGGAGATCCAGGTTCAATCCCTGCATCAGGACTATCCCCTGGAGAAGGAAATTGCAACCTACTCCAGTATTCTTGCTTGGAAAATCCCATGGACGGAGAAGTCTGGGGTCACAAAGACTCAAACATTCCTGAGTGACTTTGCTTTCTGTCTGGGGTCACAAAGACTCAAACATTCCTGAGTGACTTTGCTTTCTTTCTTTCTTTCACCCTCATCAAGAGGTTATTTAGCTCCTCTTTGCTTTCTGCCATTAGAGTGATATTAGAGTAATATCTGAGATTGCTGATATTTTTCCTGGGAATCTTTATTCCAGCTTGTGAGTCATCCAGCCTAGCATTTTGTATGATGTACTCTGCATAAGTTAAATAAGCAGAGTGACAAGATACAGCTTTGGCATACTCCTTTCCTAATTTCAAATCAGTTTGTTGTTCCATGTCTGTTGTTCCAGTTCTAACTGTTGCTTCTTGATTTGCTCATAGATTTCTCAGGAGGCAGGTAAGCTGTTCTGATATTCCCATGTTTAAGAATTTTCCACAGTATGTTGTGATCCAAATAGTCAAAAGCTTTAGCATAGTCAATGAAGCAGAAGTAGACGTACTTTATAAAATTCCCTTGTTTTCTCTATGATCAAACAGATGTTAGCAATTTGATCTATACTTCTGCTTTTTCTAAATCTAGCTTGTACATCTGGAAATTCTCAGTTCACATACTACTAAAGTCTAGCTTTTGGTACTTTGAACATTATCATACTAGTATGTGAAATGAGTGCAATTGTATGGTAGTTTGAACATTCTTTGGTATTGCCTTTCTTTGGGATTGAAATGAAAACTGATCCTTTCTAGTCCTGCATCCACTGCTGAGCTTTCTAAATTTGCTGACATATTGAGGGCAGCACTTTATCACCATCTTCCTTTAGGATTTGAAATAGCTCAACTGGAATTCCATCACCTCCACTAGCTTTGTTCATAGTGATGTTGCCTAATGCCCACTTGACTTCACACTCCAGGATATCTGTCTCTAGGTGAGTGACTACACAATCGTAATTATCTGGGTCATTAAGACTTTTTTGTACATTTCTTTTGTGTATTCTTGCCACCTCTTCTTAATTACTTCTGATTTTTTGTTAGATGCTTATCATTTCTGCCCTTTATTGTGCCCATCTTTGCATGAGAACATAAAATACCACAAATAATCAAGGCAATCTTGTTAAAGAAAAATAAAGCTGGAGGAATTAGGTCCCCTGACTTTAGACAATAGTACAAAACTATAGTAATCAAAACAGTATGGCACTGGCACAAAAACCAGAAATATAGATCAATGGAAAAGGATTGGTAGCCCAGAGATAAGCCCATGCACCTATGATCAGCTTATTTATGATAAAAAGGGCAAGAATATACAATAGAAGAAAGAGTTTTTTCAATAAGTGGTGCTGGTAGTATTGGACAGCAACATGTAAATCACTGAAATTAGAATACTCACTTACACCACACACAAAAATGAACTAAAAATGAATTAAAGACTTAAATATAAAGCTGAATACTATAAAACTCTTACACAAAAACATAGGCAGAACACTGACATAAATTGCAGCAAGATATTTTTTGATCCACCTCCTAGAGTGATGAAAATAAAAATAAATTAAAGAAAAACTTGAAAGCTTTTGCACAGTAAAGAAAGCCATACACAATATGAAAAGACTACCTTCAGTATGGGAGAAAATGTTTGCCAATGAAGTAACCAACAAGGGATTAACCTCCAAAGGATACAAAGATGTCATGCAGCTCAATATCAAAAAACAAAGAACCCAATCAAAAAATGGGTGGCAAATGTAAATAAGCATTTCTTCAGAAAAGATATTCAGCTGGGTAAAGATCACATGAAAAGAAGTTCAACATCACTAATCATTAAGTCAAAAGTAAAATGAGGTATAACCTCACAGTAGTAAGAATGACAATCATCAAAATTCTACAAATAATAGATGCTGGAAAGGGTATGGAGGCAAGGGAACCCTTTCACACTGTTGATGATAATGTATATTAGTGCAACCGTATGGAGAACAGAATAGAAATTTCTTTAAAAACTAAGAACAGAGCTACCATATGATCCAACTATCACATTTCTTGGCATACACCTGGAGAAAACCATACTTTGAAAGCTGCATTCACGTCAATGTTCATTCAGCAGTATTTACAAAAGTCAGGACATGGAAGCGATCTTAAATGTCCATCAGAAGAAGAATGGATTAAGAAGATGGGGTGTGTGTATATACACACACACACACACACACACACACACACACACACACACACACTGGAATCTTACTCAGCCATAAAAGAACAAAATAATTCCATTTCCAACAACATCAATGGACCTAGAGATTGTCATACTGAGTGAAGTATATCAAACTGAGAAAGACAAATATCATATGATAATATCTAATAGTGCAATCTAAAATAAGGGTACAAATGAAATTTTAATGAAGCAGAAATATAGTTACAGATGTAAAAGGCAAACTTATCATTTGGAGAGCATTGGGGGTAAGGATAAATTGGAAGATTTGAATTAGCACATGCACCCTACTATATATAAAATAGTTAACTGATAAGGATCTACTGTATAGCACATATAACTCTACTCAATACTTACTCTGTAATGTCACATATGGGAAAATAAATTTAAAAAAGAGTTGTTATATGTATATGTTTTACTGATTCACTTTTCTGTAAACTGAAACTAGCACTGCATTGTAAATTAACTATACTCCAATAATTTTTTAAAAGCAAGATGATAAGCAATAACTATATATATATTAAAAAAAAGAACAGTAAGGGCTATGGGAAACTGAAGACCATTGCTTAGTTCTTTCTGGCTCCCAAACAAATTCTGTTTTTAGTTTTTGCTTTTGTGTTTTTTCTGCACTCATTCAACCATCATAGTGCATTTAAGATGATTCAACTTGTAATTAGACTTTGGTGGCAAGATTTCTATAAAATTATGAAAACAATCTACCAGAAATGTCCAAATTGTAAGTCCATAATCCTGGAAAATAAATTCCTCTGGAAATTTTTATTCCCAGAGGCCTCAGATCTTTCCATTCTATACCATTTAACGCCTACCACTGGACTTCATCTAACTGCCATTTAGTAGGGGTTATTAAAATGTTCTTGTTATTGCATGCATGTTTTCTAAATAGGTTAAAACCTTTCTTTGCTGCAAGGCTGATGCTCTCACAGGGGCAAAAACTATTAGAAAATGTTTTCTCCCCGCTTCCAGCGCCTCCGACAGGAACGGGAGGCCCTGGGCCTGTGGGGGCCAGAGGACGAGCCACCCCTGGCAGCTGGCCAGTGGCCGGGCCGTCCCAGACCCTGCCCCAGGGACAGGAGCAGCGCCACAGGCCGCAGGTCCCCTGGCTCGCCTATCAGAACTCCTCCGACCATGCCAATGAGGAGTGGGAGATGGCCTCTGAGAGCAGCGACTTCAGTGAGAGGCGGGAGCGGTGGGCCGGCCCCAATCTGGACCCCCAGGCCGATGGTGGTCCCCCCGGGGTGAGCACAGGTGAGAAGGAGCTGGTCAAGCGGAGCTTCTCGGGCCAGAGACCCCTGGTGGACAGGCAGAGCCAGAAGCTGGAGCCGGGAGGGTTTGGGGAGAAGTCTGTTAGGTCAGGTGGCGGTGACACGTCTCCCCGCTATGAGAGTCATCAGAACGGGACGCCTATGAAAGCCAAAAGGTCCCCAAATGAGGCCTTGCCTGGAGGTCTTGGCTGTGGCAGTGTGAGTGGCCCTTACACGCTGGAGCCGGCAGCCCATGCTGCCTTTGACATCACCGAAGCCTCCTGTGAGAAGGCAGAGAAGGAGGCCAAGCTGGCCACCCAGAGGTCAGGCGAGCAGGGAGAGACCATGAAACCGTTTGATCTGAACTATGGATACACCATCATTGAAAATTGCGGATCCAGCCCTGGGGAGGAGTGAGGTGGGCTCTCTGGTGGGCGAAGGCTTCATTGAGGTCCTGACCAAGGAGCAGCGCCGCCTGCTGGAAGAGGAGAGGAGAAAGAAGGAGCAAGTGCAGTGCAGGTTCCTGTCAAAGCCCGAAGTCTTTCCTCTCGAATTCTTCCTCGGTTTGCGAAGAAGCAGAACAACCTGTGCCTGGAGCAGGGCGATGGGCCTGTGCCTGGCAGCAGCCTGGCCACTGAGATCTGGGAGAGCAGCAGCCAGGCCCTCCCCCTTCAGGCCTCGACCAGTGACTCCTGGACCAAACCTGCCACTGCCTTCACCAGCACCGAGCCTGGCTCTGCTGAGCAGGGCTTTAAGAGCAGCCAGGGAGACAGCGGCGTCGACCTGAGCGCCGAGTCCCGGGAGTCCTCAGCAACCTCCTCGCAGCGCAGCTTTCCATATGGCTCCCTGAAGCCCTAGGAGGCATGTGGCCCCGGCTTGGAGCCCAAGGCCGACGGCCACAAGGAGCAGACTCAAAAGCAGTCAGAGCCAAAGGATTCAGAACAAGGCTTGGGACAGAGCAAGGAGCACAGACTGGGACCCATCGGCAATGAGCGCTCGTTGAAAAACAGAAAGGGCTCCAAGGGGGCTGAATGGCTGCAGGGCGCTGTGGTTTCCCCTGTTAACAGGGTGGAGATTCACGTGGACTCTGTGCTGCCAGTGCCACCCACTGAATTTGGAGTCAATCCGAAGGACTCTGATTTCAGCTTGCAGCCCGGCTCTGCCTCTGGTCCAGCGGGCAATCCAGTTGTCAAACTTCAGGATGCATTGGCCAGTAATGCTGGGCTGGCCCCCAGCATCCCCATCCTGCAGTGGGACCACCACATCCAAAGGGCCATCGGCCTCTCCCACATGTCCTTCCTCACCGCCGACCTCACTCTGAAGATGGAGTCTGCACTTAAGGCTTGGGAAAACTCACCCAGCTTGCCGGAGGAGAGCTCTCCAGGAGGCGCTGGCTCGGGCCTGCAACCCCTGTCTTCTGGGGGGGGGGGGCTCCAGCGGGGTCAGCTATAGCTTTTTCAGCGGCCCGTGGCCTCTGTCGCACCTTCGGCATCCCTTCCAGGCAGCCACCTGCCACCTCTCTACAGGGATGGCCATGTGTTTGCGAGTCAGCCCCGACTGGTTCCTCAGACCATACCTCAGCAGCAGAGTTACCAACAGGCTGCCACTGCCCAGCAGATCCCAATTTCCCTTCACACGTCTCTGCAAGCTCAAGCCCAGCTCGGACTGAGGGGCGGGCTGCCCGTCTCCCAGTCTCAGGAGATCTTCAGCTCCTTATAGCCCTTCAGGTCTCAGGTGTACATGTACCCCAGCCTGTCCCCCCACAGCACCATGATTCTCTCCAGAGGCACAGCCTTGAAGGTCCCCTACTTGGCGTTCCCAGGCATGCAGCCCCTGGAGATGGTGAAGCCCCAGTCCAGCTTGCCCTACCAGCCCATGAGTGGGAGCCAGGCCCTGGTCTACAAGGGCCTGCTCAGCCTGGCGGCCGGGATCGGCGCCTCCCAGATGTTGGACTCCCAGCTCCCGCAGCTAACAATGCCCCTGCCTGCTTCCCAGCTGCCTCTGCCCCGGTACGGCTCTGGGCAGCAGCCCCTGCTCCTGCCACAGTCCATCCAGCTGCCCCAGGCGCAGAGACTCTCGGTCGGGGCCCCCCACAGGATCCTCACCCCCTGGGTCCCAGCCTTCGGTCCTCAATACCAGCAGAGAGTCCTCTCAGATGGAGATGAAGGGCTTCCACTTTGCTGACAGTAAACAGAATGTTCCTTCAGGAGGCTCTGTGCCATCACCGCAGACCCACAGGCAAAGCAGTGAGTGGATGAAAAGCCTGGCCTGGGAGCCGTGAAGCTGCAGGAGACACCCTCAGCCACTTTCCCAATGAAGCGAACTGGAGCGATCAAGCCCCAGGAAGTCAAGGTGGAGGAGAGCAAGGCTTGAGGGGCTGGGCCTGGGCTGCCCAGAAAGACTCTGCCCTTGGCCTTGCCGCCACCAGAAGCTGGGAAGTCTCGCCGAAGGATTCCCCCGTCCACCCACCTGGCCCGGACTTCGAGATCTCCCTTGTCTTCTCCACTCCCAAAAGCTCAGTTGTCCAGCCGGCTTGCACCCGTGGATCTCTGGCATTGACCTGCTTGCTTTAATATGAAACAAACAAGCAAATGACTCCATTCTCATCTCCTTTCCACCACGACTGTGGAGTGACCGAGCGTGGAGTGACCAAGCATCATGCCGTGCAGACTAACCCCACCCTCCCCCACTTCCTCCCCTCCCCGCCTCCCGAACCCGGGCACCATGGTCTGGCAGCAGAGCCGTTTTAGTTTGAGGCTTTTTGTTTTAAAAAGCAGCTACAGGTTTTTACAAAAGAGAAAGGAAAAGAAAACAAAAACACAAGCTTTGTATAGCTGGACTTTATCTGTCCTTTGCCACCCTCTTCCTGACCTCCTCCCACCGCAGTTGTTGCCTATTACCTCCCCTGTGGGATGTGTTAGGTCACTGCGGTACCGGTACCGACAGGGGTGATGTTTGGGAGCATACCTCTCCTGCTCTCTCTGCTGGTTACTTGCAGAAAGAAGTGGTTTCAGATACTGCTCCTGAGCTTGGGAAGCAGTTACTGGGTGGGGCCGGGGGCCGGGGAGCAGGGAGGTGGACTGGCATTTCAGTGGCTTCCAGCCTCTCGGCTGATGACCACAGGGAGCTTATGGTCAGCCCATTGACGCTGGTGATGTTTTTAGCCTAAGAATGACACAGAACTTCTGTCTCAGACTCTTCCTAAAGCTGGTGGGGACACTGGCTGCTGGGAATCTGATGTGAATCATGGAAATAAAAGACAGTGGTGTGTTCCCATCTTGACCCGGGCGGTGCAAGCTGACAGCACCCCCCGCCCCCCCAGCATTGCCTGCTGCACCCACAGGGCCTGATGTTTTCTCATGCCCCTCTCCTCCGAGCTGCCATATCTCTCTGGGTCCTCCTGTCCCTCCACCTCTCCTGCAGCTCGGCACTGGAAACCCTGCTGTCCTCCATGGTGACAGGTGCCTGGACCATGGTCACTAGAGATGATGGGTATGGTAGGGTCTACAGTTGTGGCCTGAGCTCTGGGTAGCAGTGGGAGGGCTTGCTTCTTTCCCTTCTCCCCTTCCAGCTTTAGGCCCAGGCTGTGGGGCCAAAGAGGCCTGAGTGGGTCAGTGGGGTCCCCGGTCTTTCCAGAGGCCAGAGCAGGGCCCACGGGGAGGTGGACGAGTGCAGGGCTGGCGATGCTGCCAAACAGCCCACCTAGCCTCATCACTGTCCAAATGTGGAGGCATTTCATGCTGAGTCTCTGTTTGCTTTTAAAATAAGAACTAGGAGGAAATCATCCTAAATTCTAAGGAAAGAGGAGGAAATTTGCATTTTTGCCCATGCTCTTGAGAGAACTAAGCTGCCATCAACCTGCTCTTGCTGGAGGTCTGGGGAAGACTTGGCTCAGAGGATGGGGAGCAGGGAGACGGCACAGCCTGCAGAGTCCACCTGCAGTGTCACCCCAGGTGGTGACAGCTACACGGGCTGAGACTCTAGGCTCTTTCTAGTGTGAAATACTGAGAAGCAAGGGCATTAGGAACCACTGTACTCACTCATCATTGCTCTTCACTGCTTTAAGGGAGTGTGGGAACAACAGCCTCCTGGCAAAGGGTGCAGGGTTTCAGTGTCTAATCAGTGGTGCCCAGCACTCCCCTCCATGCCTCCACCCTCAGACTTTACTTCTCACTGGCATGTGTTTTTTTGGTTTTTCTTCTCCTTCATTCCTTGAATCCGTTCTTGCAGGGCTGCCACTGGATGGAGCTCACTGTGTGCTCACCTGCCCATGTCTCCCTTCCCCTGTGAGCACCTGGCTACTGTCCCCAGTGTGATGGGGCTCCGCTCCCCTCCCCTCCCGTGGCCCCTTCAGGGGCCTCACACTCACAGACAGAAATGTGGCCAGACCCCTCACATCTGATTCCAGTGCACATTGTCAAAAGGAAAAAAGGCTTTCTTGTTTTTAAATTCAGCAGGACAGGTCTGGATGCTGTTACAAACTCTTTACGATGTGTCCCTTCAGGTGAACCTGCCCTCAGAGTGACAGTACTTCCTGTTTGAGGGAAAAAAAAATGAAAGGGTCACCTGTTCTCCAGGCCTTTTCTCTACCTACCCCTGTATTCCCCTCACCCCCAATAAAAACAGAAAACACTAGGAAAAAAAAAAAGAAAATGTGTTTTCCACTGGGGGTGTACCTTCCACAATCTCCAGTAAGCAAAGCACCCACTTCATGAGTAATATGAGCCTTAACAAAACTTTTCAAATTTCTCAGAATTATCACTTAACAGGGACATTAACATAAATCATCAGGCAACATTGACAGAACAAGTGGAGAAACTGAACTCAAGCACAATAAGAATTACTTACATGGAACTGAATAAACTAATGAATATGATCATAATTTTTATGAAATAGTCAAAGTATTAATTTTTATCTTTTTTTCCACATACAAAGATGTTTTTCCAAGACTTACAGAAATTTAAAGAAAGATCAATTATACCTTTGGCTTGGCTTCTCAGCCTCAGGAGACTCTTGCAAATTTAATCTATATGTTCTTTATAAGCAGCTCCAGCAAAGCAGATTTCAAAGAGCCTATATTATCAGTTGCTATTCTTGCTGGACTCATATAAATAATCAGGCCAATTTATTGAATATAAACTAATTTTGTGAATAAATTGTCTTAACTTGGTTATCTTTGGTATACATTAGGGTAATTTTGGAGGGAATATTATTTTCTAATAAAAAACTATAAGACACACTTGTGATTATTAATTTTAATTCTATTAATTTTCCTTGAGGTTTTGTTATTTACCTAAAAACTGAACCGGATCCTTTTTTTTTTTTTTTCTAGCTTCCTCCTCTACCTGGCTACAACTCTCTAACATTTTCAATTTTCTCCCACCTTTTTGGTCAGAATCATTGACAACTAAAACTTTCTTTTTCCTGAATTCCTGCAAGCTGAAGCTGGATGACTTGATATAGTCTTCAAAGGAATTGCCACAATAACTCATATTCAAACAATCTCCCTGTCTATTGAAGAAAAAACACTTAGAATGCTTACTTGAACAGTTGATGATATCATCAGACATTTCAAAACAGGCTTTGACTTTGATATTTAGAAATATTCTTTTTTAAAGCTTTTTATCTTGTAGTGGAGTACAGCTGATTAACAATATTATGATAGTTTTGAGTGGAGAGCAAAGGGGCAAAGGGGATCAACTATATATATATATATATATATATATATATATGCATATCCATTCTCCCCCAAATTCCCCTCTCATCCAGGCTGCCAAGTAACATAAGCACAGTTTCCTATGCTATAGAAAAGTCCTTGTGGACTATCCATTTTAAATATAGCCATAGGTATATTCTTGATTGATTGTCCCTTGGGTTCAGATACTGGTTTAAAATCTACTCTCATCATTAAAATTTGCTTTTCCTGAATTTCCATAGAAATATCTCTTATTAAATACGTGATTTCTGGCAGCATTGGCTTACCTGTAGGAGTCCATTGCCTCCTGAAATGTGATATAAATATTTAACTGGATTGACCTGTTCTCAGAACCAAGAAACTGATTCAGTGAAGTGGTTGCAGTTGTTCAGTTTCTAAGTTATATCTGATTCTTTGTAACCCCATGGACTGTATCATGCCAGGCTTCCCTGTCCTTCACCATCTCCTGGAGTTTGCTCAAACTCATGTCCGTTGAATCAGTGATGTCATCCAACCATCTCATCCTCTCTTTTCCCCTTCTCCTCTTGCCCTCAACCTTTCCAGCACCAGGGTCTTTTCCAGTGAGTCGGCTCTTCGCATCAGGTGGCCAAAGTATTGGAGCTACAGATCAACGTCAGTCCTTCCAATGAATATTCAGAGTTGATTTCCTTTAGGATTGTCTGGTTTGATCTCCTTGCTGATCAAGGGACTCTCAAGAGTCTTCTCCAAGACTCTACTAACTCAGTTTCTCTTCACAGTCACCAGCTCAACTTTTAAAAGTGAAACTTCCTGGGAACTTGAAGGGAACTGTTGGGGCAAAAGACGGGCCACTCTAAAATGTGCTTCAAGTGCATATTGATTATTTTGAATTAAAATTACTTAAGAATTTATCAATGCAAGAGGGATACATTCTGCTGTCTGTCTCCCTAAAAGCAAGGAACAGATCTCTCTTATAAAAGCTGCACTCCAGGTATTTGAAGCTAGAAGGACACCTTACTGCCAAAGACAGGTCATTCAGGTCAAAGAGCCTAAATAAACAAACCTTCTTACTTCTTTAATTCCCTACCCAAGATTAAACTCTGTTCAGATTATTCACTTCTGGAGTACCCAAAATCTAAATTTCTTTTTTTTTTGGTTAATTCCTCAAAAATGTATTGTTTCTTCAGTCTAAAATGTATAAAAGCTGTCTGCTTGAAAACTTCTTTGTTCGAATTTCTATGAGATTTCCCTGTGTATGAAATCAAATTTCTTTCTGTTCTGTTCATCTGTATCATGTCAGTTTTATTATTATTCCAGCCACACTAACTCTAGGGGGTTAGAGGGGCACATCTCCCCCTACATGATACAACCCAGGCAAATAGCCAGGATAAATCAATGTGCATAGATTATTTTAGTTTGAAATCCGTGGCAGGTGAGCTGATTTGTCTCTGGTCCATTAAGAAATGACCGAAGAATTTTCCAATATTGTTGATTGCACTGTTGTCTATAAACTCAAAATGCCGGATTTGATCTAATATTTTTGAAAGTTAACATCAAAAGGAATAATATTGAAATGCATTTTGGTCTAGTTCTGATACCTCCCAGTGCTCAATCCCCAATCCTGATACGAATTCTAGTTCTATATTTTTAAGTAACTTCTAAGGTATTGCCACCTTCTTTCTATTTTTCCGATTTTTCATGTGATTGTCATCATCTTTCTGTCATCCAAATTCAATAACAACCACTATTCAGCTATGAACAGTACTATCGGTTCCATCTTCATCTGAGTGTCAAAATCCATCCCCTCGTCTCCATTCTCGCTCTTTCTCCCCTTACCCAGACTCATATTATTTTTCAAATGCATAATTACTATTGTCTTCTAAGTAGTCTTTTGGCCTCCAGGTTCTTTCTACTTCAGTCTATGAAATAACTTTCTAACAAATCAACACTAGTAAATAATTGACTCAGTCATGTTTACTCTGTTTTTAACTAATTTTTTCCCCTGTGAGTATTCCTGCTTATAAGCAAAGACTTAAATTCTTATTAGAGCATTCACTAATCTGTATAATATAAACAAACCCCGATCTTTCAGTTTTATGTTCCACCACTGTCCTTCAGTTTCCCTCCACTCAAGCTAAACTGGAGTACTTGTTATTTCCTGAATATCACTTATGACAACCTCAGTTCAGTTCAGTTGCTCAGTCGTATCCATGTCTGTGACCCCAAGAACTGCAGCATGCCAGGCCTCCCTGTCTATCACCAATGGTCCGTTTATTCAAGGCTATGGTTTTTTCAGTAGTCATGTATGGATATGAGAGTTGGACGGTGGAGAAATCTGAGTGCTGAAGAATTGATGCTTTTGAAGTGTGCTGCTGGAGAAGACTCTTGAGAGTCCCTTGGACTGCAAGGAGATCCAATCAGTTTATCCTAAAGGAGATCAGTCCTGGGTGTTCTTTAGAAGGGCTGATGTTGAAGCTGAAACTGCAATACTTTGGCCACCTCGTATCCAATGAATGTTGGCAATTTGATCTCTGGTTCCTCTGCCTTTTCTAAAACCAGCTTCAACATCTGGAAGTTCATGTTTCAAGTATTGTTGAAGCCTGGCTTGGAGAATTTTGAGCATTGTTTTACTAGTGTGTGAGATGAGCGCAATTGTGTGGTAGTTTGAGCATTCTTTGGCATTGCCTTTCTTCGGGATTGGAATGAAAACTGACTTTTTCCAGTCCTGTGGCCACTGTTGAGTTTTCCAAATTTGCTGCATATTAAGTGCAGCACTTTCACAGCATCCTTTTCCAATTGAACAACCTCCTCCCCATTTCCT
>ML663483.1:3176850-3249112 GCA_007570785.1 Antilocapra americana | reverse complement strand
TTTTTTTTTTTCAGGATATCCAAATTTTATTTCTGACAAAAGTTCACAGAACCATGATGGTTAAGTTCATGAGAGTGAATCATGGTCCCCATTAACACTGTCTGTTTAATAACACATGAGAGATTCAAATATTGTCTGCAGTGTGACTGCTGATAAATAATATAATGAATAACCCTAAGAGTTAAAGATCTTATATTTTCACAAATTTTGTATATTTGTTCACTAATTCTTTTCTTCTCCACTCATATTTTTTTTTATTGTTTTTGCCATACATTGTCATGATATCACCATGGGTTTACATATGCTTCCCCTCCGGAACCCCCCTCCCTCCTCCCTCCCCTCCGGGAAATCTCGCTGCACCAGTCCCGAGCATCAATCCTGGGCTGGCGATTGATTAGACACATGACAATTAACATGCTTCAATGCCCTTCTCCCATATCCTCCCACCCTTACCCTCATCCACAAAGTCCACGAGTCTATTCTATACATCTGCGTTCCTTTTGTTGTCTCCCATGTTGGGTTCTCGTTACTGTCTTTCTGTTTGAAGTTCGGATCAAATGCAATATTTTTCATGTTATTCTTCTAAAACATAGTGTAATTTCTCCTATGTTTGAATTCCCAGAAATCTCCAATATTTTTGTTCTTATTTCTCTTGTGTAATACATTATTAATATTTTTCATTTTATTAGTTATTTGTAATATTGCTTCATTTTGTTCTGCTGTTAGAATGTAATCTTGAAGCAAGTAAACTTAATCTTACTTATATCGATATATTTCACATTAAAACTTAGTATTTCTTTATATTTACAAAAATTATATTTTAAATTCAAGGAAATACAACTTATTAATAATTTTATTATTGATCATATTTTATGAACTCATAAAGTATTTCAAATATTTATGACTCTCTGTGTTCAAGTTTAATTGATATCAGTCAAAGAAGTTTCTTGATTGAAACATAATGATAAATCAGACGCTAATTACTAAAAGTTTGTTTGCTCTTTTACTTTGCATACTCCCATACTTTAAAACCTTTGTAATATCTTCTTTTTCTGTTTCTTGATTGATTTGTCATAAAAGATTTATTCAATAAGTGAAAATAATTTGAATAGCAAGTTCAGTTCAGTTCAGTCGCTCTGTTGTGTCTGACTCTCTGTGACCCCATGAACCACAGCACCCCAGGCCTCCCTGTCCATCACCAACTCCCAGAGTCCACCCAAATCTATGTCCATTGAGTCGGTGATGCCATCCAACCATCTCATCCTCTGTCGATCCCTTCTCCTCCTGCCTCCAATCCTTCCCAGGATCAGGGTCTTTTCCAATGAGTTAACTCCTTGCATGAAGTGGCCAAAGTATTGGAGTTTCAGCTTCAACATCAGTCCTTCCAATGAACACCCAGGACTCATCTCCATTAGGATGGACTGTTTGGATCTCCTTGCAGTCCAAGGGACTCTCAAGAGTCTTCTCCAACACGACATTTCAAAAGCATCAATTCTTTGGTGCTCAGCCTTTTTCACTGTCCAACTCTCACATCCATACATGACTACTGGAAAAACAATAGCCTTGACTAGACAAATCTTTGTTGGGAAAGTAATGTCTCTGCTTTTCAATATGTTATCCAAGTTGGCCAAAACTTTCCTTCCAAGGAGTAGGTGTCTTTTGATTTCATGGCTGCAATCACCATCTTCAGTGATTTTGGAGCCCAGAAAAATAAAGTCTGACACGTTTGCAACTGTTTCCCCATCTATTTCCCATGAAGTGATGGGACAGGATGCCATGATCTTAGTTTTATGAATGTTGAGTTTTAAGCCAACTTTTTCACTCTCCTCTTTGACTTTCAGCAAAAGGCTCTTTAGTTCCTCTTCACTTTCTGCCATAAGTGTGGTGTCATCTGCATGTCTGAGGTTATTGATATTTCCCCGGCAATTTTGATTCCAGCTTGTGCTTCTTCCAGCCCAGCATTTCTCATGATGTACTCTGCATACAAGGTCAATAAGCAGGGTGACAATATACAGCCTTGACGTACTCCTTTTCTTATTTGGAAGCAGTCTGTTGTTCCATGTCCAGTTCTAACTGCTGCTTCCTGACCTGCATACAGGTTGCTCAAGAGGCAGGTTAGGTGATCTGGTATTCCCATCTCCCTCAGAATTTTCCACGGTTTATTGTGATCCACACAGTCAAAGGCTTTGGCATCGTCAATAAAGCAGAAGTATATGTTTTTCTGGAACTCTCTTGCTTTTTCCATAATCCAGCGGATGTTGGCAATTTGATCTCTGGTTCCTCTGCCTTTTCTAAAACCAGCTTGAACATCTGGAATTTCACGATTCATGTATTGCTGAAGCCTGGCTTGGAGAATTTTGAGCATTACTTTATTAGCGTGTGAAATCAGTGTAATTGTGTGGTATTTTGAGCATTCTTTGGTATTCCCTTCCTTGAGATAGGAATGTAAACTGACCTTTTCCAGTTTACATTTGAATAGCAGATAGGATTACAAATACTAAATCCCCATAAAAAGGAATGCATTAACACCTAAGAAGCTGAAGTTGAACAGATCTATTAACACTTAAAAGACCTTCTAGAACTAATACCCAAGAAGATGTCCTTTTCATTATAGGGTACTGGAATGCAAAAGTAGGAATTCAAGAAACATCTGGAGTAACAGGCAAATTTGGCCTTGGAATACAGAAAGAATCAAGGCAAAGGCTAATAGAGTTCTGCAAAGAGAATGCACTGGTTATATCAAACACCCTCTTCCAACAACACAAGAGAAGACCCTAAAACATGGACATCACCAGAAGGTCGACATTGAAATCAGATTAATTATATTTTTTGCAGCCAAAGATTGAGAAGCTCTATACAGTCAGCAAAAACAAGACCGGAACCTGACTGTGGCTCAGATCATGAACTCCTTATTGCCAAATTCAGACTGAAACTGAAGAAAGTAGGGAAAACCACTAGACCATTTAGGTATGATCTGAATCAAAACCCTTATGAATATACAGTAGAAGTGAGAAATAGGTTTAAATGAGTAGACCTGATATACAGAATGTCTGATTAACTGTGGATGGAGGTTTGTGACATTGTACAGGAAACAGGAATCAAGACCATTCTGAAGAAAAAGAAATGCAAAAAAGGAAAATGGCTGTCTGAAGAAGCCTTACAAATAGCTGTGAAAAGAAGGGAAGTGAAAAGCAAAGGATAAAAGGAAAGGTATACCCATTTTAATGCAGAGTTCCAAACAACAGCAAAGAGAGATAAGAAAGCCTTCCTCAGTGATCGAGGCAAAAAAATAGAGGAAAACAACAGAATGGGAAAGACTAGAGATCTCTTCCAGAAAATGAGAGATACCCAGGGAACATTTCATGCAAAGATGGGCTCAATAAAGGACAGAAATGGTAGGGACATAATAGAAGCAGAAGATATTAAGAAGAGTTGGAAAGAATACACAGAAGAACTGTATAAAAAAATCTTCATGACCTAGATAATCACAATGGTGTGATCATTCACCTAGAGCCAGACATCTTGGAATGTGAACACAAGTGGGCCTTAGAAAGCATCACTACAAACAAAGCTAGTGGAGGTGATGGAACTCCAGTTGAGCTATTTCAAATCCTGAAAGCTGATGCTGCACTCATTATGCAGGAAATTTGGAAAACTCAGCAGTGGCCACAGGACTGGAAAAGGTCAGTTTTCATTTCAATCGTAAATAAATGTGAGCAAAGAATTCTCAAACTACCACACAATTGCACTCATCTCACACACTAGTAAAGTAGTGCTTAAAATTCTCCAAGCCCAGCTTCAGCAATACGTGAAGTGTGAACTTCCAGATGTTTAACCTGGTTTTAGAAAAGGCAGAGGAACCAGAGATCAAATTGCCAACATTCGATGAATCATCGAAAAAGCAAGAGAGTTCCAGGAAAACATCTATTTCTGTTTTATTGACTATGCCAAAGCCTTTGACTGTGTGGATCACAATAAACTGTGGAAAATTCTGAGGGAAATGGGAATACCAGATCATCTGACCTGTCTCTTGAGAAACCTGTATGCAGGTCAGGAAACAACAGTAGTTAGAACTGGACATGGAACAACAGACTGCTTCCAAAAAGGAAAAAGAGTACGCCAAGACTGTATATTGTCACCCTGCTTATTTAACTTATGGGCAGAGTACATCATGAAAAATGGTGGACTGGAGGAAGCACAAGCTGGAATCAAGATTGCCAGGAGAAATATCAGCAACCTCAGATATGCAGATGACATCACCCTTATGGCAGAAAGTGAAGAACTAAAGAGCCTCTTGATGAAAGTGAAAGAGGAGAGTGAAAAAGTTGGCTTTAAACTCAACATTCAGAAAACTAAGATCATGGCATCTGGTCCCATCACTTCATGGGAAATAGATGGGAAACAGTTGAAAAAGTGCCAGACTTTATTTTTCTGGGCTCCAAAATCACTGAAGATGGTGATTGCAGCCATGAAATTAAAAGACCCTTACTCCTTAGAAGGAAAGTTATGACCAACTTAGACAGCACATTAAAAAGCAGAGATATTACTTTGCCAACAAAGGTCTATCTATTTAAGGCTATGGTTTTTCCAGTAGTCACGTATGAATGTGAGAGTTGGATGGTGAAGAAATATGAGCCCCAAAGGATTGATACTTTTGAACTGTGGTGTTGGAGAAGACTCTTGAGAGTCCCTTGGACTGCAAGGAGATCCAACCAGTCCATCCTAAAGGAGATCAGTCCTGGGTGTTCATTGGAAGGACTAATGTTATAGCTGAAACTTCAATACTTTGGCCACCTCATGCAAAGTGCTGACTCATTGGAAAAACCCTGTTGTTGGGAAAGATTGATGGCAGGAGGAGAAGGTGACGACAGAGGATGAGATTGCTGAGTGGAATCAGTGACTCAATGACCATGGGCTTGGGTGGACTCTTGCAGTTGGTGATGGACAGGGAAGTCTGGCCTGTGACAGTGTTTGGAGTCCCAAGAGTCGCATATGACTGAGTGACTGAACTGAAACTGAACTGAACTAATATGAGGTGGATGTGCCTAAAACCTACTATATGGTGTGAAGTAAGACAGAAAGAGCAAGATAAATATTTTTTTCTAACCCATATGTATGCAGTCTTTAAAAGTGGTACTGAAGAATTTATTTAGAGGGCATCAGTGAAGAAATAGACATAGAGAATAATCTTATGGACATGGGGAGAGGCAAGGAGAGGGTGCGGTATATGGAAAGAATAATATGGAAACTTGTATTACCATATGTAAAATAGATATCCAATGGGAGTTTGCTGTATGGCTCAGGAAACTCAAACAGGGGCTCTGTATCAACCTAGAGAGATGGGAAGGAGGTTCAAAATTGAGGGGATATATATGAATACCTATGGCTGACTCATGTTGAGGTTTGGCAGAAAAAAAATTCACAAAATTTTGTAAAGCAATTATTCTTCAATTAAAAATTAATTAAAAATACAAAATCCCCTTCTTTTCAAAAAATATCATTTTTCTTATATTATAAATCTGAGTGAAGGATATGAAACTTTAATTTCAGCTGTCAGTTTACATACTTCTTCATTTCCCATCTGAACCATCCAGTGTGATGTCCATATGTCAAGACCTTATTATCATAAATCATTCCAATAATAAAATGATAAAATGAACATGACTTCCTTGATCTTCAACAGAAAATAAAACTTCCATTTATGACATTTTTCCTGGTTAAGTGTGTACTTCATAATATTTTCATAGCCGTGCTTCTACTTCAATGAAGGTGGAAAATCCTACCTTGTAATTTCTACTTTTCAATCATTTTCTCTATTTTTCACAGTGAAATATAACTAAGTTCTCACTTCGCATGTGCCTAATATTCAGTACCTATTTACATTTCACTGCAGTGTGACAGCAGGCAAAATGCAGCCAGATGTAAAAAGGTCAAGCCACACTGTCAAGCAAAAAAAGATTTATTTTATTTTTTTTAAAGAAATGAAAGGGAGAAAAAAATAGAATGGAAAGACAATATATCTTTTCTTCCTAAAACAAGCAGAATTCTACAAGTTAACACTTTAAAGAAATAAACTAGTGTAAATATTCATCTACTAAAAGTACAGTCTTATTTTAAATTTTAATCCCTTGGAAACCCAGAGAACTGTGTTTATAATAAAAGAATAGCGGACAGACTTGCCCTTCACTGGAGGGCATGTCATATAGTTCTCTCTTTCTCTGTAAAGCCGTCAGGCTGGCAGTAGTGACAGATGAACAGCTTACCATTAATTTTCCCCCTTTCATGCCTTCAATCCAACCGGTGCATATTCTCCACAGGGAAGCATGAAGGTCTTTGCCTTTATTTCTCTTGCATACTCACATAGACTTATAAATCAAGTGTAGATAAGAAGAGAGGGCAAATATCAATCTTTATTTTATTTTTTCCTCTTAGCCTGGGCCCACTGGCACACTACTGAGCTTTGACTGAAAGGTTCTTCAAATCGTCCTTTGATTCATAGTCTAGAGAGTTCTCAGAGGACTAAACAACAAAGGAAATCTGAGAGAGAGAACTTGTATATCTTGGCTTGTAAATTAGAAGCTTTGTGATTGCAGTGTTTTCAATAATTAGTTACTGAAATTATGTGTCTAATGTGTTATCATCATGGTGGAAAAATCTGGAATATAAACCCATTTGCATTGCTTAGCATAACTAAGAGAACAGTAATCTGTAAAATATTTCATTAATTTTATTTTTCTCCAACATAAAAAGTTAGTTTCTTCATAAAACTTCAAAAATTATACGAAGACAGACCCTCTGTTTTGATTGGTTTGCTTTCTCTGAATTGGTATGTTTTATAATAGTATTACGAGTGAAGTGTTTCATAGAATATGTTTGAAATTTATGGTTTGATATATGGAGGTTTAACACATGACTGTTAATCACTTATGCATATTTTTCAAATTGTGCATTGTACCTTATATATTTAAAATGCTTAATATATATTTTGATGCTAAAATATTCTGTAGTACTAATTGATTTTTAGTGATGGTTATGTTTTACTAATATTCGAGGTGGTTGAAGATATCTGTCTATTTTTAATTTCCTTTGAATAAATTACACTCTGTTCCATTTGAAAGAAAGATTTTCACAGCATTGTTATTATATTAAAAATAAGGAATGTGTTGCTGGGGAAAGAATGCAAGAAAATTCTTTTGACTTATAACCAATTAATCTTGTACTAAAAGTATATTCAAAACCACTGGGTGATGCAATATGATTTCAAGCTTGCAAAAGCTGATATTATAATCACTGACAAATTATAATATCAGTTTCTTTCTAAGCATGAAGTGTGAATGTTGTTAAGTAACTGCAAACATTGGTATTCAAGGCTGCCTGCTGGCCTTTTGCAGGTGACATATATAGGGATTCAGAGCTACTCTATCTTCTATCCCCTTTTTATTTAAGGCTGCAGGCCCCATCTATAAATTACAACTGATGACAAAAGTGGAAGCTAACAGTGGCAAAATTAGGCCCAAAGGCAAAATAATTATATATACAGCCTTCAGCAGTGAGGGAGAGAACCATCAATCAGTCCCCAATTATTCACTAGTTAATCAGCTCTGCCCTTCCTTTATTGAAGGGTTACAGTGTAATTAAGTTGGCAGCACCCTTTTAATTCATCAAACATACAACACATGGTGGTGTTTGCTGCAATTGGGGGACAGCACCTTTGTGAGTTTGACCTCTCGCACTCCTGCTGTAGATGTGGAAATCTTCAGAGGTAAGAGAGAATATTTATGCGACAGCATGGCACTGAGGTGATGGTAGTGTCTATGCTTAAAACAACTAAGAGGATGGAATATTTGAGCACATTCAAATGTATAATACTAACCTAAAATATTTAAATGAATGTACCTGACTCTGCATACATATGGTTATGTGTGTAAATATATGTGATGCATCAGAAAATGAGATAAGTAATATTATGGTCAAGTATACTTAGTGTTTCACCTTGTTTTGATTTTTGTCCCTGAAAATGTTGCTACTCTGATTGTTTTCCCCTTTTTTTCTCAAAGTAAGTTTAATCTGTTTCCAAAAGTGTTTTCCAAAACTTATTCCTATCGAGAATGTTTTACAACATTATCTAACAAATTCTAATGATTACAATGGTTATGTTATTGTTGTCCAAATGGAGCCTTTTCCTTTGTGAACTATGAAGAGAATGACATTTGGATACCAAGATGTGATGTAGTTTTTTCACAATTATTGTAGCTTTAGATTATTTTCTCATCTGGTTCAAAAGATGAAAGTGAATGTTATTTATAAACTGAAATAAAATAAACAGGTATTTTATTTCATACTCCCTCCTAAAATCTTTACTTAAATAGCTATTGCCCATTCACAACTTAGAACATAAAAACATTATCTATGAAAATTAATTCAATATGAAATGACTCAATGAAATATCAGAAAAACTTAGGTGTCTAATCTTACCAAATACACATAAAACATGCACTCATACACACACAATAGGGAAATACTTAAAATTGCTGATAGAACAGCTAAGACACATAGTTTAAATTATGCATGAAAAAGTACACATGAAACATGAACGTTTTAGGATCTTAAAACCAAAAATCAATTGTTTTAGAGATACTCTTCTAAAGTTCTCACTTTGTATTACTATTCAATTTGGGTATTGCTACTTAACTGTTCATGTTTTTTATTAACATACCTTACATTTTATTAATGACCTTTACATTCTAGAAGGGTTGAAGACAAGAATGTTTGTGATACCTCCTCACTCCCTCGTCTTAGCATGATAGCTTCCACATATTAGGGAAGCTAAAATCTTTCACTGAATGGTTGAGTGTAGGAAATGCATATAAAACAACTGGTTCAGCAGCTACTAATAATAACCTAAGGATTCATTTAGATTGTTGATTATGTTGTTGATGTATACAATCCCAAAATCGTTAAACTTCAAAGATCTACAAAGTTAATTATTCAAGAGGAAGAGATAGAAAATAAGTGCTCCTTTTTTTCTGTCCAGAAAATGTGTTACATTTTTATTTTAAAATTTAAATTAAAAATGAAATTTTCATTTCTAAATAAAATAACATGCCTTTGTCCCTATAATTTACTTTGATTTTTCCTATTGTGGCCAATAAGACTTTTATTTTTTCCAGGTTTTACTACTGATTTCATGTATCCATTTCCTAGTATTTTCTTAGATATATAAATTAAGTTTACAGGCACTTAGTTATTATTTCAAATTTAAAAAATGCTATGTACTCCTTATTTTCAACTTATTTAGGTCATTATTTTTCATATCCTCCCCTTCTCTATCCTACATTTTCCTGTTCTTTCAGTTGCATTTTATGATCCATAGTTGTTTTATTTATTTCTGTACAAAGGCAGAGATTTTTAAAATAAACATTAAGAAACATTTACTTTTGGAATCAAAAAACAGTTGCAGTTATCATGTAATGGACAATATTTCCCTTGATATTTTTCTTAGTCCTAATAGATTCCAGGAAACACTTCCCCTAATATTTTTCACAAGTTGCATCTTATTTCTGTTTTTCACTTTTTGATTACACTGGCCTTCACTGAATTTCATAGCAGATAAGACTGATGGTCCTTCTTAGTAGTTTCTTTTTTTAAATTTCCATTTGTTTTAGTTACTTGTCTCTTCCTGAATGGATTCCAGTTGACACATAATTTTCAATTCCTTGTCATATTAATATTTTTAATATGCTGCTCAAATATATGTGAAGAGAAATACATTGCATCTATTTTAATATGTTTAGCAATCACCATATGTTATTGAGTCTATTGGAGAAGGAAATGGCGACCCACTCCAGTACTCTTGCCTGGAAAATTCCATAGATGGAGGAGCCTGGTAGGCTACAGTCCATAGGATCACGGAGAGTCAGACATGACTGAGCAACTTCACTTTTGTTCTTTCTATAGTTCCTTTTGGAGAAGGAAATGTCAACCCACTCCAGTGTTCTTGCCTGGAGAATCCCATGGATGGAGGGGCCTGGTGGGCTGCAGTCAATGGGGTTGCAAAGAGTCAGACATGACTAAGCAACTAACACACACACACACGTTGAGTCTATAGTTAGAACCTGTGTAAAACTTTTTCCTAAACTCTGTATAGAAACATTTCCATTTTTTTTGTATATAATATTAAATATTTCCATCTTTTGTCTAGAAAGTAGACCTCATGAGTTCAACATGATTTCTAAAACCTTGTAAGATTGATTTAACACTTTGTGAATATATTAGACAATAACAACAACAACAACAAAATAGCACCATGAATTGGAGAGCTTGAATACAAGAATAACACATGAAAGTATATGAAAGTATTATCTGTTTTTTCCTGGGTAATTCAAAATAAGTCTGAAATTCTTCTTTGAACAGTTTCTATTGGAGGCCACAGTTTGTTGCCTTACTTGGCAGTTGAAGGAGAGTGAGGCTAATTTTCTCTTTTTATATAGCCTGGAGCTTCCCTTGTAGCTCAGTTGGTAAAGAATCTGCCTGCAGTGCAGAAGAGCCTGGTTCGGTCCCTGGGTTGGGAAGATCCCCTGGAGAAGGAAATCGCAACCCATTCCAGTATCCTTGCCTGGAAAATCTCATGGACAGAGGAGCCTGGTGAGCTGCAGTCCATGGAGTCGCACAGTGTCAACACGACTGAGCGCCTAACACTTACTAACACTGTAAGAAACTCAGTCTATATTTTAAATGAATTTACCAAGATGAATAATTGTTTATAAATGAAAATTAAGGGGGACATAGTCTACCAGATTTCTGCCAAATATCATGATTTTTTTCATTAACATAGGCCCCTTGACAATATTGATTTCTCTGATTCAAAAGAAGCTCCAGAACACCCTCCTCACCATACCTCAATATGTTTCATGATTCATTTAATGCTCAAATTAAACCCTAAAATTTGCTGTTATGCAGAGTAAACTAAGCAAAAGAGATGATTCTCCAGAATGAAATAAAATGATGACACACTATGCTAAGAATAAAACAGGTATTGATATGAGAGTAGCAAAGGAGCATATATGGCATTGCTTAAGTCAGACCTATGCCAAAAGAAGTGAGAGGGAAAAAATTACTTAAGCTGCTTTTGTTTTTTTCAGATAGGAGAGAGAAGAAAGCTTTTATACACTTTTATGGTAAAATTGGTAGTATCCCAAGGGAAAAATATGTAGTATTCAGAGGAAAACTTTGTCTTCCCTTTAAAGGCTTTTTCTTTGGTTTGATTGCCTTGATTAAATGCAGCATTGATGACAGAAAGGTTGGAACTGCACAGGTGAGCTTGTTCTGCTCCTTCCCTAGAACACATGCACAGTGACAAAGATGGTTTCCACCTTGGCTCTAGGCATGGCCTGAGTTGACTCTGCTTCCATCAAGTATGCCTATGCTCATTGGCAATGGTAGCCTTCTCTTTAGTTTTGAATAGTTCCAGAACAGGACATGCTGGAGCAGGAGCCTGGCGTGGGCTGGAAGAATGCACAGAGTCAGTCCTAGTAGGCTAGCCAGAGAACCCAGAAGTTTTAAATCTGTTGTCTCCATGCTGAAGCTTTGGGCAAATAAGTCTGTGTATGCACTCTTTTTGTAATGGCAGTGAAACTACTCCATCTGAAACAGGATACTATGCATTTGTTAAAATCTGTAAGAACTGTACAACACAATGAGTAAACTTTAGTGTGAAGTAGGGACTTCAGCTAATAAAATGTATCAGGTCTTCAAAAAAAAAAAAAAAAACCAGTGGAGTCTTGGTTTCTGGCAGTCTTCAAATAATCCCCACTAGTTTTCAAACCAGATATGTGGGCTCATCCTCCCAGTGTTGAAACCTAGGGCTAGGATGTGTATTGTATAACTTGAACCCCTCACTTCCCAAGGAGGATCTCTGTACCTGTAATAACCCCCTTCTCCTCTGAATCACTCTCTACTAGTGTGAATCACTACTAGATTGATTCTCTTCCCTTCCTATTGGATTACTTGTGTGTCTTTCTTTACAGCCTTGACTATAGAAGAGCCATTCTGCTGGTATTCAGGTCATTATCAATGAGAGTTTCTCTATATGTAATTGCAATTAGGGTCTTCCTACTTCACCATCTTTATTCTGTCTCTAGCAATGTCTTGTAAGTTGACCCAGGAATTCCACTTTTAGGACTTTACCCTAAAGAAATTAGGTATTATGCACTAATATTTATGTATAATGATCATCATTGCATCCTCATGTATAATTATATAACATATGGAAATATCTTAAAGGAACCAAATTAGATATGTTTTAAAATGAATAATGCACAATTGTGATACAATACCATGTGGTCATTCAATGTCATATTTTACAGTATTATTATATTGGAAATTCTCATGATAAAACCTTAAGTAATATATCAAGATCAAACCCTACATATACAATGATCCCAGTTCCTACCCTCTGGGGATTTGGACTTCAAGATAACTTTTGGGGGAGGGAGACTCAATTCAACCCATAAGACTGCCATAGTGAAAAAATAAAAAAAATAAATTGAAACATAGATATCGGGAATTAAATATTGGCTCAACCTTGAGCTCTATATAAGTCAATTATTATATTGAAGCTTCATTTCCTGACAAAATCCTAAAAGATGATGCTACTACTGTGCTGCAATCAATGTGCCTGCAAATTTGGAAAACTTAGCAGTGGTCACAGGACTGGAAAAGATCAGTTTTTATTCCAATCCCAAAGAAAGGCAATGCCAAGGAGTGTTCAAATGACTGCACAATTGCACTCATCTCACACATTAGTAAAGTGATGCTCAAAATTCTCCAAGCCAGGCTTCAACAACATGTGAACTGTGAACCTCCAGATGTTGAAGCTGGATTTAAAAACAGCAGAGGAGCCAGAGGTCAATATGCCAAAATCGGTTGGATCATAGAAAAAGCAAGAGAGTTCCAGGAAAACATCTATTTCTGTTTATTGACCATTCCAAAGCCTTCGACTGTGTGGATCACAATAAACTGTGGAAAATTCTGAAAGAGATGGGAATACCAGAACACCTAACCTGCCTCTTGAGCAACCTGTATGCAGGTCAGGAAGCAACAGTTAGAATTGGACATGGAAAAACAGACTGCTTCCAAATCAGGGAAGAAGCATGTCAAGGCTGTGTATCGTCACCCTGCTTATTTAGCTTATATGCAGAGCACATCATGCGAAATGCTAGGCTGATGAAGCATAAGCTGGAATCAAGATTGCTGACAGAAATATCAATAACCTCAGATATGCAGATGACACCACCATTATGGCAGAAAGAGAAGAAGAACTAAAGAGGCTCTTGATGAAAGTGAAAGAGGGGAATGGAAAAGTTGGCTTAAAACTCAACATTTGGAAAACTAAGATCATAGCATCTGGTCCCATCACTTCATGGCAAATAAATGGGAGAACAATGGAAACAGTGAGAGACTTCATTTTTGGATGTGAGAGTTGGACTATAAAGAAAGCTGAGCTCCGAAGAATCGATGCTTTTGAAGTGTGGTGTTGGAGAAGACTCCGGAGTCCCTGGACTGCAAGGAGATCCCTATACTGGAGATCCAGTCCATCCTATAGGAAATCAGTCCTGAATATTCATTGGAAGGACTGATGCTGAAACTGAAACTGCAATATTTTGGCCATCTGATGCAAAGAACTGACTCACTGGAAATGACCCTAATACTGGGAAAGAGGGAAGGTGGGAGGAGAAGGGGACAACAGAGGATGAGATGGTTGAATTGCATCACTGACTCAATGGACTTGAGTTTGAGCAAGCTCTGGGAGTTCATGATGGGCAGGGAAGTCTGGCATGCTGCAGTCCATGGGGTCACAAAGAATCAGACACCACTTGGCGACTGAACTGAACTGAATATTTCTTTACATGTAAAATGTAGAATAGAATATTTACCTCATCCTCTTTTGTGAAGATCAATGCTAGCTAATGTATAAACCATGATCCCAAGTTGGGGTTTCAAAGTGATATTGTTATTAATATTACTGAAAGATTCCTTTGTCAGATAAGTAGTAGAAAATATTATGTTTAGCAGAATTAGTGCCAGGACTTCCCAGGTGGCTCAGCAGTAAATAATCTGCTTGCAGTGCTGGAGACACAGCAGACCTGGATTTGATCCCTGATTTGGTATGATCCCCTGGCAGAGGAAATGTCAACCCACTCTAGTATTCTTGCCTGGAGAATTCCATGGGCAGAGGAGTCTGGTGGTCTATATATAGTCCATATGGTTGCAAAGAGTCAGACACTGAACTAACTAAGCATGCATGCATGAAGAATTAGTGCCATTCAGGTTTAAAATATAATTTCTAAATCATTTTATATGTTGCATCTAATGCTTACTGACATAATTTTTGCTCTGATACTTCTGCAATATTATACGTAAAATACAAGTTATCAAATAAATTACAGATGAAAATAGTGCCACTATGTTTAGATATCACAGACTTCTGATTTCAAGAAATATCAGAAACTCTAATGGGTATCCCAAATAATGTAATAGCATTTTGGATACAAATTTGTGAGTTAATCTTTGATTTAGCAGGAATTAATGTAAGATTTTTAAGATAGCTTCTTTGGCTTAACATTTAACAAGTATCAAGAATATAAATGATTTTTCTCTATTTTAAATATCATGTATATCTTATGCATAAAATTGACTCAAACTTTTCTTCATCTAGAAAAAAAGCATATGATTAAGTTTATTACTGAAAATGGCCATTACCATGGAGTGTATCGGGGAGAGGAGGGACTATCATGGCAAATGTGGAAGAAATGCAGATCTGAAGAACTACATTTGATGGCTAACTACATGCATCATGTGCCTGCAGCATAAAGGCTTCTGTCAGCTTTTCAAAGTGTCAACTTGCTACACTTTGCAGTGACTCACAGTGCAGATATGTCAGGCAGAATTTGGTCTACAGTGTTTGGATTAGCAGTAAAGCTATTAATCCAACCTAATATCCAAAGGGCTAGTGCTAGATCTAGGGGGTCATAAATTTGCACCACTCTTTCACCCTTTGGTTCCCAGATGGCTTTAAAATGAGCATACGGTATAATGAGATCTAGGAAGACATAATTATATTCTTAGGTCAAAATTCACAGCCCAATTTTTTTTTCAGGCTGGAAGGGATGATTTCCTTGAAGTGCTAATATTCATTGTTGATTGATTCTGCAGACTGCTTTAAAAATTCACAGTATTTATCTTAGATATGAATAGTGTTTTTGATAACCAAATGTCTGTAACAAAGATACCCATTCATATGACAATTCACCTCAATTATTGTAGTAAGATAATGTCTATTTTTCTCTCTGTTTATATTTAAAAATATCTTAAACAATGGAAAGACAAAAAATAAACTTTGTAGTGGTGGTCACTAAGTATTGTCAATGCATCTTTAAACTATGTTTTATAAATGGCTCTTTTGAAACCAAAAAGTTATAAGAATTCAAAAATAGAATAAAGTTTAAATGTGTCCTTGGTTCATACCCCTTCCACCATGTGTAGCTGAAAATACAGGTGGCCGAACACAAGAGTTCCTGCCAATTTCTAAAGTTACACTTTTATCCGCTAAACAAGCATCCTGATCCGGGTTACCAAACAGGTCACTCAACAGGAGCCCCTAAGCTAGCATATTAAATGTCACTTAGGAGTCTACTTGGCCTATCCACTTTAAGAATTGCTTGATCTCAATCTGTTTTGCTTTTTTCCAGTACTCCCTGGCTTTGAGTAGTGAACTTTCCCCAGAGACATTTCTAAGAAAGGATCTTCATGTAGAACAGTTGATTCACATGCTTCTATTTTAAAAACCATATGTTCAGCACATTTTGCTTTTGTGAAATGGAATATGGTTAATGTTTGTTTTAGTCAAAAATGGAGTTTGGCTGGAAGGGCTCATGTCAAAGTGCAAAAGGTTTTATATACAATGAAGGTGATTTTTTTTATTATTCTTCATCTTATTACTGAGGGGAGAAAATAATAAAATTTAGTCTTTGCCACAGCAGGAATTTCTTTTTTTTAACATATAGATGAATTTAAAAGGCAGCTTTCCACTAAAATACCATCTTTTCCATTTTTTTTGTTTCAGCTGATTTATTGTTGAATCACATCAAGAAAAGTAACTCTTGCCTCTACTATGAATCAATATATATTCACAGCAATCAGTCTCAATGCCTTAATTTAATGATTAAAGTCAGTAACTAACTGTTACACTAACTGTACTATTTTATCAGCAAGGAACCCATGGGGTATTTTTTAAAATGCACCTTGCTGTGCTTAGTCACTCAGACATGTCTGACTTTTTGAGACACCATAGACTAGCCTGCCAGGCTCCTCTGTCCATGGGGATTCTCCAGGCAAGAATACTGGCATGTGTTGCCATGCTCTCCTCCAGGGGACTTTCCTAATCCAGGGATCAAACTCATGTATTACACATTGCAGGTGGATCCTTTACCATCTGAGGCATCAGGGAAGCCCTACTTTTCCTAAATCAGTATTCATAATCATTGAAATATGCACACGAATATGGAAAAACCATAACCCAGAAAATAAATGATAAAATTAAGATTTAGTAGTTTATTTCTAAATATTATTGCTAAATCGTAAGCAGTAAAAACATTAAAAACCTTGTCTCTGACACTGTTTTGCAATGTCTGTATTAGTCAATGTCAGTTTAAGAATAAAAATTTTGAAAATTGACTTATTAAAGGAAAGGGATAATTTTGACTCTTTCGATTCAAGAATCCCAATAATCTCAATTTATAATTTTTTTAATTCTTTGTTTTATTTCTTACAGATTTAACTACTCATATTTAAGACTACATCAAAGTGGTTTGTCTCCATAACCTTTCTTTAATGAGATCAACAAAGATTTATTGTGTATTCACTCTGTTCAAGGCATAGTAGTGAAGTCCGTGAGGGATACAAAAGAATCAGATGTATCTTCATTCTCATAGAGTTGACTTTACAATTTAGTTATGAAGACAAACATAAAAAGTAGTTATAAATAAATAGAAAATGATATCTTGTGATATACACTTTTTCAATAATCTGTGTTATAAGCTCCAGTAGCAGTATTGCTATTTTCTATCGATCAATTTATTCAATGTTCATTGAGTACTTTTTAATTTCCCAGACACTATGACAAGAACTGACCTAAGGGAAACTTAATCCTTGCTCTGCTTCCTTCATGAGCTACTTGTGAAGAACAAATAAGAAAACAGGCTTATTTAGTTACACAAATACATATGAATATATGAACAATTGCCAAAGCATTGAAGAGACTGATTTAGGCCAGGTTATATTTTACTGTCTAAAATAGATTTGTAAGTGAAAATAATATCTCACTAATCTTTTGGAAATTATTACTATAGTACACCAGTTGTTACATTTTATTGTGATTTTTTTGGTATTGTTTTATAATTTCAAACTTTGTTCAATCTGCTATTAAAAAATACCATAGACTCGGTGGTTTAAATAACAAACATTTATTTCTCATAGATCTAGGTGTTTGGAAGTCTAAAATGAAGGTGCCCACAGGTTCAGTTTTTGGTGAGAGCTGTCTTCCTGCCTTTTTTCCCACAACATGTTCTCAAATGGTAGGAAGAGAAAAGAATAGCTCTCTTCCTTTTTTCATGAACACTAATCCTATCATGAGGGCTTCACTCTCATGACCTAAATACCTCCCAAATGTTCTAGCTCCATATACCATCACACTAGAGTTTCACTATATGAAATTGAAGGGTGGGGCACAAACATTCAATCCATAGCAATGAGTGATACTTGTGATATCTGTTACCCCACTGAATGCCAAAATTTATTGAACCAGTATAGCTGTGGTTGAAGAGGTGGATGTCCCCTTCCTCTTGTTTACATCAAAAATACATCTTGGTGACTTGACATTACTTCCTTGTAAAGTAAAATATATGATAATTTCCAGACCTCCTGCATACTTCCCTCTCTTCTCCCTGAATGCAAAAGCTTGCAGAAACCATTGTCATCCCTTTGTGTGTGTGTGCTCATTTGCTTCAGTCATGTCCAACTTTTTGTGACTCTATGGATTGTGGCCCACCAGGCTCCTCTGTACATGAGACTCTCCAGGCAAGAATACTGAAGTGGGTTGCCATGCCCTTGATAGCTTATGGTGAATGGTGTTGGATTCATGATCTCTGAAGAAGATTTAACTTTAGGACCAGAAACCAGGCTTGATAACTCAAGAGCTTTTGTATAGCAGAGTTTTATTAAAGTATAAAAAGGGGCAGAGAAAGCTTCTGACATAGACATCAGAAGAGGGGACAGAGAGTGCCCCCTTCACTAGTGTTAGCAAGAGAGTTACATACTTTTTAAATTAGTTATTACAATAAATGAAAAGAATGTCTCAAGATTGTAAAAATTTTACCAGACTTCACTCCCACAATTTACATTTTAGGATAACAATATTATAACTTAACAATAGAAAGATCCTACCAGACCCACTCCCACAATATACATGGTAAAATATCAGGATTAGTCAGAAGGTTTTCAGGAAGGAGAAACTGTCCTCAAGCAAGATACACTATTGCTATATAATCTTAATACACAATTTAAACTGAGTTGTTTGTTGTGTGATCATTAGTTCCTAGCTTAAAGAAAAAAAAATGTTTTATGTGGCTAAGACTAAGGAATGTGGAGAAAAACAAAGATGTTTTTCCTTTCCTCTTCCTTGAGAATTGTATACCACTATCTCTTCCTCAAGAGCCCCAGACCCTTCTCTCCTCCTTGGGGACCTCGGACTTCTTATAAACCTGCCCAGGAATTGATTCTCTCACCCTCCTCTAGGGGATTTTCCCACCTAGAAATTGAACCCACATCTCTTGCATTACCTCCTGCATTGCAGGTAGATTCTTTACTGTTGAGCCACTGGGGAAGCCCCACTCTTCCTTTCGGTGCATTGTGTGTGTGCTAAGTCATATCTGATTCTTTGCACTTCCATGGACTTTAGCAGTAGTTAAAATTGTCTTATTTTCATCTCAGGAAGTTCCAAAATAGGTAACCACAACAGAAAAATTATGTTCACCTAGATAAAAGTCAGGAATTGTGACAAGGAGAAAAGATTCAGATGTAATCTTTATAATTTAAGATTACACTGGGATCCCAAAGCACTGTATGACAGCTTTTCTTATACTCTTGGGAGTACTACACTTTCTGTTTATCACAATAAAGCCACGTGATAAAGGAAAAAAGCTCACAAATAATGTTACCCAAATCATCAAAAAATTTCATAAAAAGTACATCTAAAATTTGGAAATAGAATGAATTCTTAGTAAAAGTATTCAGGGTACACTGAGTTATATGCATTGAATATAGGTAACTATTATCTCGTCTCTAAATATTTGATAACATTTGCTTGTGAAGCTGTCTGTTTCTGGACTTTTGTTTTTGGGGAGTTTGCAAATTACTGATTCAGTTTCATTAGTAGTAACTGCTCCTTTAAGTTTTTCTGTTTTACATGACTCAATCTTAAAAGATTGTATGTTTCTAGAAATTTATCCATTTCTTTACAGTCCAACTCAAATCTGTACATGACTACTCAATAAACCATAGCTTTGATGACATGGGCCTTTGTTGGCAAAGTATTGTTTTTTAATATTCTGTCTAGGTTGGTTATAACTTTCCTTTCAAGGAACAAGTGTCCTTTAATTTCATAGCTGCAGTCACTATCTGCATTGATTTTGGAGCCCCCTCTCCCCCCTAAAAAAGAAGAGTCTGTCACCATTTCCATCATTTCCCAAACTATTTGCCATGAAATGATGGGACCGGACCAAAGCAAGAAAAAAAAAATCCAGTTGTGGATGTGGCTGGTGATAGAAGCAAGGTCCGATGCTGTAAAGAGCAATATTGCATAGCAACCTGAAATGTTAGGTCCAAGAATCAAGGCAAATTGGAAATGGTCAAACAGGAGATGGCAAGAGTGAACATTAGTATTCCAGAAATCAGTGAACTAAGATGAACTGGATTGGGTGTATTTAACTCAGATAACCATTACATCTATTACTGTGGCAGAAAGGCCTTAGAAGAAAAGGAGTAGCCATCACAGTCAACAAAAGAGTCTGAAATGCAGTACTTGGCTGCAATCTCAACAACGACAAAATGATCTCTGCTCGTTTCCAAGGCAAACCACTCAATATCACCGAAATCCAAGTCTATGCCCCTAGCAGTAAGGCTGAAGTTGAACAATTATATAAAGACATACAAGATCTTTTAGAGCTAACACACACACAAAAGATGCCCTTTTCATTATAGGGGAATGGAATGCAAAAGGAGGAAGTCAAGAAACACCTGGAGTAAAAGGAAAATTTGGCCTTGGAATACAGAAGGAAGCGGGGCAAAGACTAATAGAGTTTTGCCAAGAGAACGCACTGGTCATAGCAAACACCCTCTTCCAACAACACAAGAGAACACTCAAAACATGGACATCACCAGATGGTCAACACCGAAATCAGATTGATTATATTCTTTGCAGCCAAAGGTGGAGAAGCTCTATACAGTCAGAAGAAAACAAGACTGGGAGTTGACTGTGGCTCAGATTATGAACTCCTTATTGCCAAATTCAGACTTAAACTGAAAAAAGTATGGAAAACCACTAGAGCATTCAGGTATGAGCTAAGTCAAATCCCTTATGACTATACAGTGGAAATGAGAAATACATTTAAGGGACTAGATCTGATAGACAGAGTGCCTAATGAACTATGGATGGAGATTCATGACATTGTACAGGAGACAGGGATCAAGACGATCCCCATGAAGAAGAAATGCAGAAAAGCAAAATGGCTGTCTGTGGAGGCCTTACAAAGAGCGGTGAAAAGAAGAGCAGTGAAAAGCAGGGGAGAAAAGGAAAGGTATTCCCATTTGAATGCAGAGTTCCAAGGAATAGCAAGGAGAGATAAGAAAGCCTTCCTTAGTTATCAATGCAAAGAAATAGAGGAAGACAATAGAATGAGAAAGACTAGAGATCTCTTCAAGAATATTGGAGATACAAAGGGAACATTTCATGCAACAATGGGCTCAATAAAGGACATGGAAAAACAGACTGATTCCAAATAGGAAAAGGAGTATGTCAAGGCTGTATATTGTCACCCTGCTTATTTAATTATATGCAGAGTACATCATGATAAATGCTGGGTCAGAAGAAGCACAAGCTGGAATGAAGATTGCTAGGAGAAATATCAATAACCTCAGATATGCAGATGACATCACCCTCACTGCAGAAAGTGAAGAACTAAAAACCCTCTTGATGAAAGTGAAAGAGGAAAGTGAAAAAGTTGGCTTAAAGCTCAACATTCATAAAACTAAGATCAGGGCATCTGGTCCCATCACTTCATGGGAAATAGATGGAAAAACAGTGGAAACAGTGTCAGATTTTATTTTTTAGGGCTCCAAAATCACTGAAGATGGTGCCTACAGCCATTAAATTAAAAGAGCCTTACTCCTTGGAAAGGAAGTTATGATCAACCTAGATAGTATATTAAAATGCAGAGACATTACTTTTTTCAACAAAGGTCCATCTAGTCAAGGCTATGGTTTTTCCAGTAGTCATGCATTGATGTGAGAGTTGGACTATAAAGAAAGCTGAGTGCCGAAAAATTGATGCCTTTGATCTGTGGTGTTAAAGAAGACTCTTGAGATTCCCTTGGACTGCAAGGAGATCCAAACAGTCCATCCTAAATGAGATCAGTCCTGGGTGTTCATTGGAGGGATTGATGTTGCAGCTGAAGCTCCAATACTTTGGCCACCTCATGGGAAGTGTTGACTCATTGGAAAAGACCCTGATACTGGGAAGGATTGGGGGCAGGAGGAGAAGGAGACGACAAAAGATGAGATGGCTGGATGATATCACTGATTCTATGGACATGAGTTTGGGTAATCTCTGGGCATTGGTGATGGACAGGGAGGCCTGGCGTGCTGCTATTCATAGGGCCACAAAGAGTCATTCACGACTGATCGACCGAACTGATGGAACGGGATGCCATGATATTAGTTTTAGAAATGGTGAGTGCTAAGCCAGCTTTTTCACTCTCTTCTTTCACTTTCATCCAGAGACTCTTTAATTCCTCTTCACTTTCTGCCATAAGGGTGGTGTCATCTGCATATCTGAGGTTGATCTTTCTCCTGGCAATCTTTATTCCAGCTTGTGCTTCATCTGGCCTGCCATTTCACATGATATAATCTGCATCCAACTTAAATAAGCAAGTGAAAATATACAGCTTTGACATACTCCTTTCTCAATTTGGAATCAGTCCATTGTTCCATGTCCATTTTTTTCTGTTGCTTCTTGACCTGCTTACAGATTTCTCAGGAGGCAGGTCAGTTGATCTAGTATTCCCATCTCTTTAAGAATTTCCCACAGTTTCTTATGATCCACATAGTCAAAGGCTTTAGCATAATCAATAAAGGAGAAGTAGATGTTTTTCTGGAACTCTCTTGAAAAAGCCAGAGAGAAAAATTAGTGACTGATAGTACTTATTGCTAATTTGTTCTTTTTTTTTGCAGTTCTTTTTCCCCTTTCTTCCCATTCCTCTGTTCCTTTGTGATGTGATGAATATCCTTATTATGCTTGAATTTCTTTCTCTTTTTTATGTGTGTAACTATTATTAGTTCTTATTTTGTTGTTACTATGAGGTTCTTATGTAACAGTGTAACAATATGAGTATATACCTGCACAGATATATATACAGTTATTTTAAGTTGATCTAAGTTCAATCTCATTCTACAAACCTACATTTTCACTCCCCTCATATCAATTTAATTCATTTGACACCAAATTTGCATATATTTTGTATATTCCTTATCTATTTATTATAGATATAGATGGTCTTTACTATTTTTATTATGATATATCTAATAACTATATAAATGTTTGGTTTACTATCTTCATCAAAAATTTTCCTTTACCAATGAGATTTTTTTAACATTTCGTATTTCTAATGTAGCCTTTTTCTTTGCTTGATGAAGTTCTAACTTTTTTGTCTTCTAGTTTGTTGATCTTCTATACTATCTAATCTACAGTTGATTGCTTCTAATATAGATTTTATTTAACTTTTTACATTCTTTAGCTGTTTGTCTCATCTTTATATTTTTAAACTCTTCATTAATATTCTTACTAGTTTACACATTCATTTTAGTCAATTAGGCATGTTTATGATCATTATCTTAAACTTTTTTCAGGTGGATAGGTTATGACCACTTTGTTTAGTTCGTTTTTTGAGGTTTTGTCTTTTGTACTGATGCATATTTATTTCCAAAAGATGTTATTTTTAGTGTACAACATCAATACTTTATAGAATTTACTCCATCTAAAGTTATTACAAAATAATGATCATATTTCCCTTAACTGTATAATATATCTAAGGCTTTGCCCTGTTTATTTATTTACTTTGGAACATATGCCTTTGCTCACTTTTCTTAATTCTCTGTTGATTTCTGTGTATTGGGTAGATTGATTATTTCTACCAGTCTTGGATTAGTGGCTTCATGTAGCTATCCTATGCGACTCAGCAGTACATACTCTTCTGGTCCCCAGAGCTGCATGCTCTGGAGGTGTCCCCTCTATGGGCTGTGTGGGCCCTTCTGTTGTAGTAGGACTTACTACTGTGAGCATTCCAGTAAGTGTGTCTGGCCTCAGCCTGGTAGAATTCCAGGTCCTCCCTTGTGAGTTCGCTAAAGGCCCACTGGTGGGCATGTCCCAGTCATGACACTTCTGGCTGCTTGCCTAGAGCATTCTGGGGCTTTTGTCACCATGTGGGTGGCTAGGGCCAGTTCCTGATGTACCTGACCATGTTTGTGAGGACTCTCCAATAGCTGATATGGCCTCATGGTGAGTGTGATCATATCCTGGGTGGTTGTCTGCAAGACCCAAGGGAGCTTAAGGCTGATGCCAGTCCACTGGTTCATGGTTTTGGGTCCCAGAGTTACTTGCTATGAGACTGATGGCAGGAGCGTACCTGAGTCTGGTGCAGATCTGCTGGAAAATGAATAAGACACCAGCATCAACAGACTACAGAGAGAACTCCAAAATGGCACTTGGAAGCATCTTTGTCCTCAGTGCAAGCCCTAGTTGCCTATTGCCTCCCCAGGAGGTTCTCTAAGATTTGCAGTGGGTTCAGACCCAGGATTCTTTAAAAACAAAACAAAACAAAAACATAAAACTGCCTCTGCTCCAACACTCAGAGACTAAGAGATTTTTTTCATGTGCCTTTTAAAAATGAAGTTGTTTGTTTCTTTAGATAGATACATTCCTAAGTATTTTATATTTTTCTTTCCAATGGTGAGTGGAATTGTTTCCTTAATTTCTTTTTCTGTTTTATCATTGTTAGTGTATAGGAATGCAAGGGATTTCTATGTGTTAATTTTACATCCTGCAACTTTATTATATTCATTAATTAGCACTAGAAATTTTCTGGTGGAGTCTTTAGGGTTTTCTATGCAGAGGATCATGTTATCTGCAAACAGTGAGAATTTTACTTCTTCTTTTCCAATCTGGATTACTTTTATTTTTTTTTTCTGCTCTGACTGCTGCTGCCAAAACTTCCAAAACTATGTTGAATAGTAGTGGTGAGTGTGGGCACCCTTGTCTTGTTCCTGACTTTAGGGGAAATGCTTTCAATGTTTCACCACTGAGGATGATGTTTGCTGTGGGTTTGTCATATATAGTTTTATTATGTTGAGGTATGTTTCTTCTATGCCTGCTTTCTGGGTGGTTTCTATCCTTAATGGATGTTTAATTTTGCCAAAGGCATTCTCTGCATCTATTGAGTTAATCATATGGTTTTTATCTTTCAGTTTGTTGATGTGGTTAACAAATTGATCTATTTGCAGATATTAAAGAATCCTTGCATCACTAGGATAAAGCCAACTTGATCATGGTATATGATCTTTTCTTTAAATTAATTAATTTATTTTCTTTACATTATCCTGTTGGTTTTGCCATACATTGACATGAATCTGCCATGGGTATACATGGGTTCCCCTTCCAGAACCCTCCTTCTACCTCCCTCCCTATTCCATTCATGTCAGATTCTGTTTTCTAGAAGTTTGTTAAGGATTTTTGTGTCTATGTTCATCAGTGATATTAGCCTGCAGTTTGTTTTGTTTTGTGGCATCTTTGTCTGGTTTTGTTATTAGGGTGATGGTGGCCTCATGGAATGAGTTTGGAAGTTAACCTTCCTCTGCAATTTTCTGGAAGAGTTTGAGTAGGATAGGAGTTAGCTCTTCTCTAAATTTTTGGTAGAATTCAGCTGTGCAGCTATCTGGTCCCAGGCTTTTGTTTGCTGGAAGATTTCTGATTACAGTTTGTGATGAGTCTGTTAAGGTTTTCTATTTCTTCCTGGTTTAGTTTTGGAAAGCCATACTTTTCTAAGAATTGGTCCATTTATTTCAAGTTTTCCAGTTTATTGGCATATAGTTGCTGATAGTAGTCTTTTATTATCCTTTGTATTTCTGTGTTGTTTGTTGTGATTTCTCCTTTTTCATTTCTAATTTTGTTGATCTGATTCTTATCCCATTGTTTCTTGATGAGTCTGCCTATGGTTTGTCAATTTTATTTACCTTCTCAGAGAACCAGCTTTTAGCTTTGTTGATTTTTGCTGTGGTCTCTTTTGTTTCTTTTGCATTTATTTCTGCCCTAATCTTTAAGATTTATTTCCTTCTACTAACCCTGGGGTTCTTCATTTCTTCCTTTTCTAGTTGCTTTAGGTATAGAATTAGGTTATTTATTTGACTCTTTTTTTTTGTTTCTTGAGGTAAGCCTATATTTCTGTGAACCTTCCCCCTTAGCACTGCTTTTACAGTGTCCCATAGATTTTGGGTTGATGTGTTTTCATTTTCATTCATTTCTATGCATATTTTGATTTATTTTTTTATTTCTTCTGTGATTTGTTGGTTATTCAGCATCGTGTTATTCAGCCTACATATGTTGGAATTTTTAATAGTTTTCCTCCTGTAATTGACATCTAATCTTACTGCTTTGTGGTCAGAACCACTGATGAAAGAAATCAAAGAGGACACAAATAGATGTAGAAATATACCATGTTCATGGATAAGAAGAATCAATATAGTGAAAAAGAGTGCACTACTTAAGGAAATCTATAGATTCAATGCAATTTCTATCAAGCTACTAATGGTATTTTTCACAGAACTAGAACAAATAATTTTACAATGTGTACAGAAACACACACAAAACAAATCAAATAGCCAAAGCAATCTTGAGAAAGAGAAAGAAGAATGGAACTGGAGGAATCAACCTGCCTGACTTCAGGCTATATTACAAAGCTACAGTCATCAAGACAGTATAGTATTGACACAAAGGCAGAAATATAAATCAATGGAACAAAATAGAAAGCCCAGAGATAAATCCACGCAACTATGAACACCTTATCTTTGATAAAGGAGGCAAGAATATACAATGGAGAAAAGACAATCTCTTTAACAAGTGGTGTGGGAAAACTGGTCAACCACTTGTAAAACAATGAAACTAGAACTCTTTCTAACACCATACACAAAAATAAACTTAAAATGGATTAATGATCTAAATGTCAGACCAGAAACTGTAAAACTCCTAGAGGAAAACATAGGCAAAACACTCTCTAACATAAGTCACAGCAAGATCCTCTATGACCCAACTCACAGAGTAATGGAAATAACAGCAAAAATAAATAGATGGGACCTAATTAAAACTAAAAGATTTTCCACAATGAAGAAAACTATAAGCAAGGTTAAGAGACAGGCTTCAGAATGGGAGAAAATAGGAACAAAGGAAGCAACTGACAAAGAATTTTAATCTTCAACATATACAAGCATCTTGTGCAGCTCAATTCCAAAAAATAAATGATCCAATCAAAAAATGGACCAAAGAAGTAAATAGACATTTCTCCAAAGAAGACATACAGATTGCTAACAAACACATGAAAAGATGCTCAACATCACCCATTATCAGAGAAATGAAAATCAAAACCACAATGAGGTACCATCTCATGTCAGTCAGAATGGCTGCTGTCAAAGTCTACAAACAATAAATGCTGGAGAGGGTGTGGAGAAAAAGGAACCCTCTAACACTGTTGGTGGGAATGCAAACTAGTACAGCCTGTATGGAGAACTGTGTGGAGATTCCTTAAAAAACTGGAAATAGAACTGCCATATGACCTTGCAACCCCACTGCTGGCCATACAGACTGAGGAAACCAGGATTGAAAGAGACACGTGTACCCCAATGTTCATTGCAGCACTCTTTATAATAGCCAGGATATGGAAGCAACCTAGATGCCATCAGCAGACGAATGGATAAGAAAGCTGTGGTACATATACACAATGAAATATTACTCAGCCATTAAAAAGAATACATTTAAATCAGTTCTAATGAGGTGGATGAAACTGGAGCCTATTATACAGAGTGAAGTAAGTCAGAAGGAAAAACACCAATACAGTATACTAATGCATATATATGGAATTTAGAAAGATGGTAACTATAACCCTATATGTGAGACTGCAAAAGAGACACAGATGTATAGAACAGTCTTTTGAACTCTGTGGGAGAAGACAAGGGTGAGAGTAATTTGAGAGAATAGCTTTGAAACATGTATATTATCATATATGTAACAGACTGCCAGTCCAGTTTCGATGCATGAAACAGGGTGCTCAGGGTGGTGCACTGGGATAATCCAGAGGGATGGAATGGGAAGGGAAGTGGGAGGGGGGTTCAGGATGGGAAACGCATGTATACCTATGGCTGATTCATGTCAATGTATGGCAAAAACCACTACAATATTGTAAAGTAATTAGCCTCTAATTAAAATAAATATTTTTTTAAAAAAATGAAGTCTGTTTCTCACAGCCATCTGAGGGACTTCCAGAGCCAGACTTGCTGGGGGTTTGTATTCCTGGCAGAATACCCAGGTTGGGACATTTGATGTGGGGCTTAGAATCTTATGTACTTCAGGAGATACTCTGCAATTGTGATTATTCTTTTTTTGCTAGTCACCTACCAAGGAATGTGGGTCTTGAATGTACACTGTCTCCATCCCTCCTATCCATCTTGTTGTGGTACCTTCTTCATATCTTTTATTGTAGAAAATCTTTCCAATTTATTTTCAGGTCATTTTCATAGATATTTGCTTGACAGTTGTAATTTTGATGTACCCATGAAAAAAAGTGAGCTCAGGCCCTTTTTTCTGCACTTTATGCCACTTGATGGTTTCTTTCTTTTTTTTAATAGATCATAATCTCTCTCTCTCCTTGTCTGTCTATGTCATGACAGATTCTTTGGTGCTACAATAAGCCTCCCAGCTATGTTTTGTTCTCAGCAGCTTGCAGGCTTCTAGAGTATACCAATTCTCACAGGTGTTTCAAGTCTGGCAAGAGAAAAATGTGTGCATTAGCCAGATCTCTGAAAATCCATAACATTGGAGACATGCTCCACTTTCTCTTTTCCCTCTTTAGAGACGTTCCCTAGCTATAATGGCCTCTGCTGTATCATATGCCATCTAGAACAGTGACAAGCCATTTAGCTCACTTTTTTTCTCAGTTTCTCTCAGGTTTCTAGATTGTTCTGGGTCCCATTAACACTCTGAGGCAGGAAAGGCAGAAAGCAGTCCCTCAGATAGTTCTCCAAAAAGCCATTATTTAGTGTGCATGCTTCAATTATCCCTTTCCAGCAAGAAGCCTGCAGCTTTTTTTGTTCTTTTCTTTTTCTCCACTAAGCTGAAGAGCAGGACTATGATGAGTAAGCGTGTGCTTGTACAAGTCATCGCCTTTGTTACCAGTGACTCACAATAGGGCACCCTTTCCTATCAGCACTTACATTCATGCAAGACAAAAACCAGCATTCTAAACAGTACCAAGACTAGATATTACGGCTCATTCTTCTTCGTCCCTCCCCAAGGACAATTTGGGAGATGGGAGTTTCCTACTGATCATGCTGTGCTTAACCAGAGGTAGGGATAATGGCATTACACTTTCTACTAGTTTTGATGCAGGTGCTTTATGAACTGTCTGAAGTGTAGGAGACTTTGAATTGGCTTCTGGATTTTTTGAAAAGATAGTTGTTTCCTGTACTGTTGCTGAGTTGAGTCAGTGTCTCTGTGGGGGTAGGAGCTTCTGGGACGTCCAATTCTTCCATCTTGTTGACATGTTTGCAAGCATGTGTGCTCAGTCATGTCCAATTCTTCAGGACCTCATGGACAGTAGTCTGTCAGATTCATGGAATTTTCCAGACAAGAATACTGGAGTGGATTGCTGTTTCTTCCTCCAGGGGTTTTCCTGACTCAGGGATCAAATCAACATCTCTTGTGAGTCTCCTGAACTGGCAGGCAGATTCTTTGCTACTTAGCTACTTGATAAGCCCATCTTGTTCACCCTCTCTAAAACCATCTCAACATTTTTATTCTCATTCTTTTAGTACCTTAATTAGATTCTACAGTCTACCATGATAACCCTAAATTAAAAATATCTAGCCCCCCTCTCTCTCTCCTTCTCACAATTGCTTGGCAAAACAGAACTCTGATTATATTTGACTTTTGATTACTCTACAACTTGTCCTAGGAAACTCAATATGCAAACATGTTGATTAGTCTCACTTTAAATTTATGCTAAAAACCTGAAAATAGTCCTCTACACTGCCAGGTTATCCTTGTACATAGCTCTAGTGCAAGAGATTTCAAACATTTCCTCCAATTTCCATAGAGTAAATATTTTTTACAGTTTGAGGGCCATGTGTCCTCTTATAAAAACATTGAACTATTCTATTGTAAAGGAACCTTAAATATTATGATAAAAAAGAGCATGACTGTCATCCAATAAAACTTAGTTATGCCAAAAAGAGACAGTGGACAGATTTGGTCTGTGGGTCATAATTTTCTGACTCCTAACATTATCAATTAACTTACTCATTCTCAGAGATAACTATTTTGGATTGCCTTTATTCTCTTCAGTCCTCTAACCCCTCTTTCCTGTTTCCTTTCTTTGAGCCAACGAGTTTGTGTGTTTGTTTTTAAATATCATTGAGAATAAAAAGGCATCAAAGAGCACTGTTTAGCCTTCCCACTATTATCATCTTATTCACATATGTAGACCTTACCATATGTTCCTTCTTGGTTGCCAGAGGTAAAATATGTTGCTTCTACAGCTAACATTTTTCAAGTGCTTACTGCTCAAGGATGTCACTCCTTCCTTTATTTCCCCTTCTGCATAATAGTTTAGTTTCTTGTTAATAAATCTTTCTCATAAGCAAACATTCTCGTTATACATTCTCCCACTCTTAAAAAAATCCATTATGCCACAACCTCTTGGCCCTTCCCATCCCAATTTCTCTCCTTTTTACAACAAAACTCCTCAAACTATGGTTTATATTTACAGGATACATTCCTTTAACTTCTCATCTCTCTTCAAATTAATCCAATTAGAATTTTGTTCCCATCACACAATTTTTCTCAATCCAAGGATTTCATGTTACTAAATTAGCCAAATTTCCGTTTTCATCTCCCTTGATGCCCCAGCAGCATTTCACACGAGGGATTAACTACTTATTTAAAACACTTTGATTAGGATTGTGAGACAAATAATTCATTGCTTGTTCATGTTAGTCATTCTTTGAGCAATATCCCTTGTTGACTCATCTTCACTTTCCTGACTTCTAAATGTTGGGATATTTCAATAATTAGAACTCAGTTCTGTTCTCTTTTCTAATCTTAAGTCATTCCATCCAGTTTTTAAACTCCATTTTGACATTAATGAATCCACGATTTTTATCTTCAGTTTCAACTTTCCCATGATCCTCAGACACATATTTCAAACTGCTTATTTGATATTTATACCCGGATGCTTAGTTCAGTTCAGTTCAGTTCAGTCACTCAGTTGTGTCCAACTCTTTGCGACCCCATGAACCACAGTATGCTATGCCTCCTTGCCCATCACCAACTCCCTGTGTCGAGCCAGATCCATGTCCATTAAATCACTGATGCCATCAAGCCATTTTACCTTCTGTCGTCTCCTTTTCCTCCTGCCCTCAGTCTCTCCCAGCATTAGGCCTTTTCCAAAGAGTCAACTCTTCACATCAGGTGGTCAAAGTATTGGAGTTTAAGCATCAACATTAGTCCTACCAATGAACACCCAGGACTGATCCCCGTCAGGATGGACTGGTTGGATCTCCTTGCAGTCCAAGGGACTCTCAAGAGTATTCTCCAACACCAAACTTCAAAAGCATTAATTCTTCAGTGCTCATCTTTCATTATAGTCAAACTCTCACATCCATATATGACCACTGGAAAAACAATAGCCTAGACTATACAGACCGTTGTTGGCAAAGTAATATCTCTGCTTCCTATTATGCTATCTAGGTTGGTCATAACTTTCCTTACAAGGAGCAAGTTACTTTTAATTTCATGGCTACAATCAGCATCTGCAGTGATTTTGGAGCTCAGAAAAATAAAGTCAGCACTGTTTCCATGGTTTCCTCATCTATCTTCCATGAAGTGATAGGGCCAGGTACCATTATTTTAGTTTTCTGAATGTTGAGCTTGAAGCCAACTTTTTCACTCTCCTCTTTCACTTTCAGCAAAAGGCTCTTTAGTTCTTCTTCACTTTCTGCCATAAGGGTGATGTCATCTGCATAACTGAGGTTATTGATATTTCTCCCTGCAATCTTGATTACAGCTTGTGTTTCTTCCAGCCCAGCATTTCTCATAATGTACTCTGCTTAGAAGTTAAAGAAGCAGGGTGACAATATAGCGCCTTGACAAACTCCTTTTCCTATTTGGAAGCAGTCTGTTGTTCCATGTCCAGTTCTAACTGGTGCTGCTTGACCTGCATACAGGTTTCTCAAGAGGCAGGTCAGGTGGTCGGGTATTCCCATCTCTTTAAGAATTTTTTTACAATTTATTGTGATCCACACAGTCAAAGGCTTTGGCATAGTCAATAAAGAAGAAATAGATGTGTTTTTTTGGAACTCTCTTGCTTTTTTGATTATCCAGTGGATGTTGGCAATTTGATCTCTGGTTCCTCTGCCACAGGAAAGCAGCTTGAATATCTGGAAGTTCACGGTTCATGTATTGCTGAAGCCTGGCTTGGAGAATTTTAAACATTCCTTTACTAGTGTGTGAGATAAGTACAACTGTGTGGTAGTTTGAACATTCTTTGGCATTGCCTTACTTTGGAATAGGAAGGAAAACTGACCTTTTCCAGTCCCGTGGCCACTGCCGAGTTTTCCATATTTGCTGGCATATTGAGTGCAGCACTTTCACAGCATCGTCTATGAGGATATGAAATAGCTCAACTGGAATTCTATCACCTCCACAAGCTTTGTTTGTAATGATGCTTCCTTACGCCCACTTGACTTCACATTCCAGGATGTCTGGCTCTGGATGAGTGATCACACCATTGTGATTATCTGGGTCATGAAGATTTTGTTGTACAATTCTTCTGTGTATTCTTGCCACCTCTTCTTAATATCTTCTGCTTCTGTTAGGTCCCTACCATTTATGGCCTTTATTGAGCCCATCTTTGCATGAAATGTTCCCTTCGTATCTCTACTTTTCTTGAAGAGATATCTAGTCTTTCCCATTCTATTGTTTTCCTCTATTTCTTTGCATTGATCTTTCAGGAAGTCTTTCTTTTCTCTCCTTGCTATTCCCTGGAACTCTGCATTCAAATGGGTATACTTTCCTTTTCTCCTTTGCTTTTAGATTCCCATCTTTTCACAGCTATTTGTAAGGCATCTTCAGACAGCCTTTTTTTTTCTATTTTGCATTTCTTTTTCTTGGGGATGGTCTTGATTCCTGTCTCCTGTAGAATGTCACGAACCTCCATCCATAGTTCATCAGGCATTCTGTCTATCAGATCTAGTCCTTTAAATCTATTTCTCATTTATACTGTATAGTCATAAGGGCTTTGATTTAGATCACACCTTAATGGTCTTGTGGTTTCCTCCACTTTCTTCAATTTCAGTTTTAATTTGGCAATAACCAATTCATGATCTGAGCCACAGTCAGCTCCCAGTCTTATTTTCTTCTGACTATATAGAGCTTCTCCATCTTTGGCTGCAAAGAATATAATCAATCTAATTTCGGTGTCGACCATCTTGTGATGTCCATGTGTAGGGTCTTCTCTTTTGTTGTTGGAAGAAGGTGTTTGTTATGACCAGTGCGTACTCTTGGCAGAACTCTATTATCCTTTGCCCTGCTTCCTTCTGTACTCCAAGGCCAAATTTTCCTTTTACTCCAGATGTTTCTTGACTTCCTACTTTTGCATTCCAGTCCCCTATAACAAAAAGGACATCTATTTTTTTGGTGTTAGTTCTAGAAGGTCTTGTAGATCTTCATAGAACTGTTCAACTTCAGCTTCTTTGGCATTACTGGTCGGAGCATAGACTAGAATTACCTTAATATTGAATGGTTTGCCTTCGAAATGAACAGAGATCACTCTGTCATTTTTGAGATTGCATCCAATTACTGCATTCCAGACTCTTTTGTTGACTATGATGGCTGCTCCATTTCTCCTATGGCATTCCTGCCCACAGTAGTGCATATAATGGTCATCTGAGTTAAATTCACCCATTCCAGTCCATCTTAGTTCACTGATTCCTAGAATGTGGATGTTGACTCTTGTCATCTCCTGTTTGACCACTTCCAATTTTCCCTGATTCATGGACCTAACATTTCAGGTTCCTATGCAATATTGCTCTTTACAGCATCAAATCTTGCTTCTATCACCAGTCCCATTCACAACTGGGTGTTGTTTTTGGTTTGATTCCATCCCTTCATTCTTTCTGGAGTTATTTCTCCACTGATATCCAGTAGCATATTGGGTACTTACTGATCTGGGAAGTTCATCTTTCAGTGTCCTATCTTTTTGCCTTTTCATACTCTTCATGGGGTTCTCAAGGCAAGAATACTGAAGTTGTTTGTATTTTTCTTTATTTTTCTGAGCTCCAAAATCACTGCAGATGGTGATTGTAGCCATGAAATTAAATCTCCATTCAATCATATTTTGTCAGACATCTCCACCATGACCCATCCGTCTTGGGTGGCCCCATATGGCATGGCTTAGTTTCACTGAGTTAGAGAAGGTTGTGGTCCATGTGATCAGATTGGCTCATTTTCCGTGACTGTAGTTTCAGCCTGTCTGCCCCCTGATCCTCTCTCTCAGTGCCTACTGTCTTACTAGGATTTGTCTTATCTTGGACGTGGGGTCTCTCTTCACGGCTGCTCCAGGAAAGCACAGCCACCACCCCCTACCTTGGGCACGAGTTAGCTCCTCTTGGCCCCTGACCCTGAACTCCAGCCCTGGGTAGCTCCTCTCAGATGCTTAGTAGACCTCTTAAATTTAACATATTCAAAAGTAAACTCTTGATTCCAACTCCACTTCCTTAAAAAATCTCCTATATTTGTTCTAGCCTTCCCTATTTCAGTAATATCATGATTCACCAATGGCTTAGGTCTAAAAAAGAATAAACAATCTTGACTTCCTTTTGTTTCTCATATCTTGTCTCTATTCTATTAGCATGTTTTGTTGCCTATACTTTCAAAACATGATTAAAAGTTGACCACTTCTTAAATATTTCTATTTCTACTACCTAGTTGAAGCCACCATTATCTTTTGCCTAGACTATGATAATGTCATCCTAATTAGACTCCTTGTAAATCATTTTACTTCACTTCTTTAAACTCTCCATGATATTCTACCACACTTAAAATAAGAAACAATGTCCATACCATAATAGGTCTTACATCATCTGGACTATGGTTGCATTTGTGCACATTTCTTCAGAAATGCTATGATAAAGAAACCCTTGGTAATTTTGTATACTTTTGCATATCTAATATTTATCTTTGAATATCTAATATTTATTTGGGTATAAAACAAATTCTTCATTCCAGGAACACTGATTATAGTGCTGCAGAACTATTGTCCTGTGGAAGTTTGGGAAACTTGGAGATATTTTTATGCTGTATTAGAATTAGAAATATATGATACATTCCCTTGGTGAATTGGCTCTTATAATTTGATTTTCTACTATTTAGTTACTGTATAATTTAGCAGAGCATGTCTGAAGTAACAGAATTCAACAACACCTTGACAACTGGTTCTGACAATTTACATCTTTGTCATAAATTACTTTTCAATAGTTGATGCCCAATGCCAAACACACAAGTATCCCAGAGAAAGAAGCACAACTTCGCCTCAATTTCTAAAAGTTTCTAAGTATGTTGCTTTGTTCTTCAAGGCAGTTGTAAAAAAATGTGTTGGATAGAAATCATCTTAAACCTACATTTTTATTTACTTCAAGAAACTGAAGTTGCATAGTCAAAAATTTGATCACTCAAAAAGGTCTTTTCAAATTCAAGAAATCATTATATCTTATGACAGTAGGAAGACAGAATGATAAAGTTAGAGATACTTATAGTGGGTGTGAGGGAGATCTAGGATTTAGACCTAGCTTTATTATTCACTAACCATGAAATTGGATAAGGCAATTTCTCTCTCAAAGCCTCAGTTTTGATATGTGATAAAGAAATTTAAGGTGTAACCCCATGTCCTGGCATTTAAGGATTGTAGCTAAGATAACTAAAATTTCTCATGTTCATAATTGTAAGACAGAGAACTTGCAAAGTTTATAGAATTTATCAATGGAGGAATTATAACAACAAAGTTCTTGAAACAGTATAAAAATTTCACTGGGCACAGTAGAGCACATTTCTTTAATTTTTACTTATTTATTAATTCTCCTTTTGTTATGTCCTTTATATGGTGCTTAAGTTCAGCTATAATAATGTAGTTAACCCTAGACCAATGCTACCACATATCACAGGTGACAGTTTTATCATTCCACTAATTATGCTTGAATGTGCAGTTGGTCTGGCTGAGACATCTGTCACCACATTGATCCCCAGAGGTGATTTGAATGATCAGACAGGTGAAGCAGGTTGCCTATCCCTCTTTTTATTGCCTTGTGTATATAAGCTCGCAGAGTTTCCACTGTTGAAAGGGGATGGCCACCTGTGATAGAGGGAAGGTCATTGTCTGGTCAGGGGTAGAAGAATAGAGGTATATAGTTAAGGGTTTATTTCCCTTCTCCAATCGCTATACAAGCTCTTAAGTTCAATTGCCCATGACTGCTATTTACTCTACATTCAATCACTCATTCTCTCTGTATCCTGAGGTACTGTTAGAGGGTGAATTGGAGGAAAAAGAAACAGGGCTTTGTGGAAATACAGAAAAATGCATTTATTGGGCCTTAACTATATCTTTTGATAATGAATTAGACATATAACTAAGAATCACATTAAGATACTTTTGAAACAAAATCAGGTCTTATTCTAGATATATGTTGTACTAACTTGAAACTATTAGATTAAACACCAGATGGCATTACTGACTTGATGAACCTGAGTTTGAGCAGGATTTGGGAGTTGATGATGGACACGGAAGCCTGGTGTGCTGCAGTGCAAGGGGTTGCAAAGAGTCAGACATGACTGAGCAACTGAACAGAAATAATCAGATTAAATATTTGGTCAAGTTTTCATTTAATGTCAAACTAATTTGGCCACAGACATACTAATTTAGCCAGGAATCAAGCTAACATATCCATAAAGATACAGATAGAATAAAACCATAAAATAATTAAAACAATTCAACAAACATGCTATTGTTTGAATAACTTGATGAACTTTTGATTTATTGATAAGATTAAGCCAGCTTTTCGAAGTCATATAAGTTGACTAGGCCTCAGTGATATATTCTTTACCATCTGAGCCACTAGGGAAGCCCAAGAATTCTGAAGAGGGTAGCCTATCTTTTCTCCAGGGAATCTTCCTGACCCAGGCATCAAGCCAGCATCTCCTGAATTGCACAGACAGTAAAGAACCTGCCTGCGATGTGGGAGACCTGACTTCATTTCCTGGATTGGGAAGATCCTCTAGAGAAGGGAATGGATACCCACTCCAGAATTCTTGCCTGGAGAATTCCATGGACAGAGGAGCCTGGAAGTCTGTAGTCCATGGGGTCATAAAGAGTCAGATACGACTTAGCAACTTTCACTTTCAGTGACAGATGCATGTGAGAGTTGCTGAGTAGTTTATAAGTAGTGCATAATTCTATGTGCTGTAGAATTCAACCCATATGAGTACATTATTTTTTTTCAGAAATTCTTAATTTTTTAAAGGATTTTTATTTTTTAATGCTAAGGAACATAGCTAGTGCTCATGTTCTCAGTCATTTCAGTTATGTCTGACTCTTTAAACTTTATGGGCTATAGTCTGCCAGGCTCTTCTATCCATGGGATTTTCCTGGCACGAATACTGGAATGGGTTGCCATGCACTTCTCCAGAGGATCTCCTACACCAGGGAGCAAACCCATGTCTCTTGTATTTCAGGCAGATTCTTTACTACTGAACCACTGGGGAAACCTTCAGGGAGCACAGTTAGAGTACATGTAAAATAAATGGAGAGGCTAGATATATTCTTGGTGACATGGGAGAATTTATTATTTTTCAAAAGTTATGTAAGATAAAATCTTTATTGCTTTAGATTAGGCAAACATTAGACACAAGATCAAAAGCAGAATTCATAAGGAAAATAATCAACAGAACTTAATCAAAATAAAATATTTCCCTCTGTGAAATACAGTAAAAGAATAAAAAGATAAGCCTCAGACTGGGATAAAATATTAACAAACTTATATTTGACAAAATACATGTATCCAGGACATATAAAGGATACTCAAAATCCAATAATAAGGGAACAAAGAATCAATTAAGAAAAATTGGAAAGGAAATAATGATAAGGCACTTCTCCAAAAAGGAAATGAAGGAAATTATTCACAAAAAATCACATTAAAATATGTCTGCCAGCATTAGCCACTAAAGATATTCAAGTTAAAACCACAATGAGATATCTCTGTATACCTATTAAATGGCTAAAATTTTAAAAAAAGACAAAACAATACCAAGTACTGACAAAGATTTAGAAAATCTAGAACTTTTATATAGTGCTGAAGAGAATGCAAACTTGTAAATCACTTTGGAAAGCAATTTGAAAGTCTCTTATAACCATAAAGACACACTTTCCATATGAACCTGCAATTGTATACTAGATGTATACTCTGGGAAATAAATACTTACATTCACATGAATGTATATACCCCAATCATGATAGAAGTTCTATTAATAATAATAAGAAAATGTGAAAAGCAAGAATGTTCTTCAACAGGTGGATAGGGGAAAAATGTGTAATTTAACTATACAGTGGAATACTGTTCAACAATAAAATAAAGAAACTATTAAAGCACACAACAGCAAGAATGAATTTCTGTAAAAGTGAAAAAGCTATACTCCAAAGGCTATAGTGTCTGATAAAATTTGTATGAATGGCAAAGGCAAAATTCTAACAAAGGAGAGCAGATAAGTGCTTGCCTAGGGTCGGAACAGAGAGAGGGTTGACTAGAAAGAGGGAGCATTTGGGATTTTTTTTTATGGTTACAGAAATGTTCTATATCTTGATGTAGAAAGTTGATTATACAATTGGATTTTTTTAGGAATTCATAGAACTATATGTCAAAAAATAAATTTTTTCCTTGTAATATATAACTAATTTCAAAAATTACATGAAATATAAAGAACTGCAGTATACAGACTTTCAAAGGTGGATTAGCCTCAAGTGTTTTTCATGTTTTACTTTATGAGCATCTGATGTTATGGTAGATGAGAGGAGTGGATAGAAATCATTATCTGAGTTCCAAGACTTTCTTTCTCACTATGTATCCTTAGGAAAAAATTATCCAATCACTATATTCCTTAATTTTCTTCATATGTACAATGAGGATAATAATTTTTCCCCCACTTTCCTCAGAGGATTCTCTTCAGGATTGAATCAGTTAAAGGGTGTGAAATTGCTTAGAAAGTGGTAAAGATTAAAATTTTATAAACAGTTAAAAAAGTATAAAAAAAACAAACAATAAAGTTTTTGCACCACAAAGGAAACTATAAGTGAGGTGAAAAGACAGCCTTCAGAATGGGAGAAAATCATAGCATTGAAACAACTGACAAAGAATTAATCTTCAAAATACACAAGTAGCTCATGCAACTCAATACCAGAAAAATGAACAACCCATTCAAAAAGTTCTCCAAAGAACTAAACAGACATTTCTACAGAGAGAACATGCTAATATACACATGAAAAGATGCTCAACATCACTCATTATAAAAGAAATGCAAATGAAAACCACAATGAGGTATAATTTTATGACAGTCAGAATGGCCACCATCAAAAAGTCAACAAACAATAAATGCTGGAGAGGGTGTGGAGAAAAGGGAACCCTCTTAAACTGTTGGTGGGAATGCAAACTAGTACAGCCACACTGGAGAACAGTGTGGAGATTTCTTAAAAAAAAAAAAAAACTGGAAATAGTACTGTCATATTGTCATATGACCCAGCAATTCCACTGTTGGGCATACACACCAAGGAAACCAGAATTGGAATAAACACATGTACCTCAATGTTCACTGAAGCACTGTTTACACTAGCTAAGATGTGTAGGCAGTCTAAATGTCCATTGGCAGACAAATGAATAAGGAAGTTGTGGTACATATATATAATGGAATATTATTCAGCTATAAAAAAGAATGTATATGAGCCAGTTCTAAAGAGGTAGATGAAACTGGAGCCTATTACACAGAGTGAAGTAAGTCAGAAAGAGAAGGACAAATGCTGTATATTAACGCCTATATATGAAACTTAGAAAAATGGTAGCGATGATCCTATATGCAAGGCAGAAAAGAGACACAAATGTAAAGAACAGACTTTTGGACTATGTGTGAGAAGGCAAGGGTGGGATGATTTAAGAGAATAGTGTTAAAACATGTATATTACCATATGCAAAATAGATGACCCCTGCAAGTTCGATGAGTGAAGCAGAGCACTCAGAGCTGGTGCTCTTGGACAATACAGAGGAATGGGTTTGGGAGGAAGGTGGGAGGGGTGTTACAGGATGAGGGTACACATTTGCACCTATGGCTGATTCATGTCAATGTCAATGGCAAAAACCACTACAATATTGTAAAGTAATTATCCTCCAATTAAAATAAATTAAGTAATTAAATTTTTTTGAAGCAAGTGATTTTTATTAGATTACTTAACATTTGGTATATAGGTCATAAATTATTATTCAATGAAGGGTAATATAACTGTTATGAGCCTTTTCTCTTACTAAATATCATTGTTTCATTTAAGGTCTGTGTCTTCCTGCTCTATGGCATAACCACAGAGTGATTATTCAGTGCTAAGAAATAAGCTCAGTGCTGAATATGTATGAAAAAGAAAGTGAAAGTGAAAATTATTCAGTCATGTCCAAATCTTTGGAACCCCATGAACCATACAGTCCATGAAGTTCTCCAGGCCAGAAAACTGGAGTGGGTAGCCTTTCTCTTCTCCAGGGGATTTTCCCCACCTAGGGACTGAACCCAGGTCTCCCACATTTTAGGCAGATTCTTTACCAGCTGAGCTACAAGGGAAGCCGAAGAAGGATGGGGTGGGTAGCCTATCACGTCTCTAGTGGATCTTACCAACCCAGGAATCGAACCAGGATCTCCTGCAATGCTGGCAAATTCTTTATTGACTCAGCTATCAGGGAAGCCCCTTGTAAATTAAATCCACACTCTGCTTTTAGAGAACTCACAGTCTAGCTAGAGAAAAAGCTACTATAATTATAAAAGCCATATTTGTTGGGCACTTTTTCTGCCAGAAATTGTTTTTCTAATTATGTGTGTTAGTTATTTTAATATCAACAATATATATATTCTTTCATTTTCATGATCATTTTAATGATAAATAAATTTAGACCGAAGTCACTACCAAATATTTTATTTTATTTTTTTTTATTATTGTTTTTGCCATACATTGTCATGATATCACCATGCGTTTACATATGCTTCCCCTCCGGGTCCCCCCTCCCTCCAAATATTTTAAGTTACAAATGTTGGAGCCAGATATCAAACCCCAAAACTTATCTTCCATAGCCAGTGTTCTTGGCTTCCTCAACATCGTTAATCAAGTTTATTCCTAAATGCATTGTCTCAGGTGGAGCTGAAGAAGAACAATGGAATAAACAAAAATTGATCTGAGTTTTGAGAGCCAGACAGGTAGTTATGTAAAGTAAAAGAGAAAATATAACCCACATACCATAAAAGTAAAATTTGTTCTGGACATGACTAAGCAGTATCTTCGAAATCCAAAATATCATTTAATTAGATGGGCTTGATTTTTAAAATCTATAGTGACTCCCTAGGTTACACAAGACAGTATGCAATGGTTAATAGGGTGGACTTTGCAATGGTTAATAGGGTGGACTTTGAAATCAGAAACACTCTAGTCTAATTCTGCATTGACCACTTAAAAGATAACCTTATAAAAATAATTTTATCTCTTTAAATCTGTGTTTATTCACCCACAAAATGAGTATAGTCATAGTAGTTAAATCATAAGTTAAGAAAGATTATTAAATGTAAATGACTGAGTACAATGTCTGGCACAATAAATTCTAATAAGGATGATGATGATGATGCCTTTGTAGTTCTTATTATCAGATGACTCTGCCACATAATATCATTCTAAATCTTTCCCAACTTCTTTTTTGCAAATTTGGTGATTTAGAGATATTTCATCGGCAGATTGATAAAACCATGACATACTGAGAACATGTTACCACATTAAACCAATACTTTGTTAAAAATGGATATCACTCCACATTCGGTAGTAGAGTTTAAAGCAGTCCTATTCTTCTGGACTCCAACGTTTCAGAGAAACTGGGGAGTAGATTTGGATCTTATCATTCCTACTACTAACCCTTAGTACTCTGTGGATTTTAGTTCATATGTCTGGTTATAGAGAAATAGACACAAGCATATGAGTGCAATCTGTGAATGGCTTGGAATTAATTTTGATTGTGTTGTCTAAGTATTATGATTGAATATAATGCAGTTTTGTTAAATCTTAGAATAACAGAGGTCAGAGAGTTCTAGTTTTCACTATGATTGAAAAACCTGTATTAGAATTATCCTTCTAATTAAAGTAGCCATAGAAGTTGGAAAAATTTTTAAATAAGAAATATCACTTGTTCAGAATCTGAAAGCAAACAAGGCAGTCAAAACATGGAAGGTGAAGACCACAGGGACAAGGAGAAAACACTGGAAAGAGTCTGACATTCTCTGCCACTTTTCCCTTCAGGGAATTTACTGATTTCTAGATGAGCATAAACTAAATGCTGAATAAACAGACACATCTCAAAGGTTTTGACAGTTTATTAGGACTCAGTAGACACAAAAGTTTAGGGAAACCAAGACAGCCAAAACTTAAAGCCAATATGTTTAAGGTATTAAGAATCCATTCAAACAAGGATAGTGTCTTGGAAGATAGATCATTACATTAAGTTTTGGGGTACATATTAAAGCAGAAAGAGGAAAGAATCATGCAAAATACAAAAAGAATGTTAGAGTCATATGGGACATGGAATAAAAAAGTAACACACACACACACACACACACACACACACACATATATATATATATATATATATATACTGTATATATATAATTATATATATATAATATAGTATATATATAATATAATAATATATAATTATATATATACTATATATATAAATATATATATATATATATAATTTGAGAGCAGAAGGAGACCAATGGTGTGGTTGAAGTAGTATCACAAACACATTTCTAAATGCATAAGCAAATAAGAACTAAAAAGAAAAAAATCAAGTCATACAAATAAAAAACACTTCAAACAACAACCAAAAGAAATATGAAAAAAACAAAAAAGACTCTTAAGCACATCTTAGTGATACTGATGAAAACCAAATAAACTGAGAAATTATTAAAAAAAACAGAATAATTAGCACATCACTTTAAAAAAATCAAAACCAATAAGATGTTTCAAAGAAAACAGTGGAGAACAGAAACAGAATGACATTTTTAAAGAGCTAAAAATTTTAAAAAATATATAATAATTCTAGACCCAACAAAGAAAAACAAAGATTAAACAAAGATATTTTAAGATAAATAAAACTGACATGATCTATTGCCCACAGATTTACACCATATAACTAAGAAAAATTCCTCAATCCTAAAAAATGATTTTGTACTGAAGCATGAAAAAGCAAGAAGGAATGAAGAACAAAGCAAGTATAAATAAAAATGCTTAGTCACTCAGTCATGAACCACTCTTTGTGACCCCATGGACTGTAGCCCATCAGGCTCCTTTGTCCATGGGGATTCTCTAGGCAAGAATACTGGAGTCAGATGCCATGAACTCATCCAGGGGATCTTCCAAACCAAGGGATCAAACCCAGGTTTCCCACATTGCAGATGGATTCTTTACTATCTGAGCCACCAGTATAAGTTAAATAACATCATAGAGTAAGTTATTCATCATTTTTGTCACACCTCTTAAATAATTGAACATTCATCTACAGAGTACCACTTTGGGAGCTATAAAATACAGCATCATATGCCAAGGTATCCAAGAGGAATCTTGCATAGCTGTGCACCCAGTAACAGGCAGATAAACATTGGTAAGTGCTGTGGAAACTGCAGGAGACATAAAACTTGCCCTAATCTCTCTCAGTAATAGACACAATGCTCCCTTGTACACCCACAGAGGAGAAAAATTGTGCAAAAATCTAGCTTTACTGAGGGAATATTTCAGCAAGATATTGGATTAAATAAAAACACATGTGAAAACAATAGGATAAGAGAAACTTTGTCAGCCCTGGCCATTTCCTAAGGTGACAAAATGTAGAGTTGTAATAGCCAGTAGCAACCAATCCAGAGCAGAAGTGTGAGTTAGGGATGATTGCCAAGCTACCAAAGCTGTGTGGGATGCTGCTAAAGGAACTCACTTCACTCCCGCAGCATCCAGAGTACTAAACTGGTACTTTCATGACTAGGGAAAAGGCAGAGATAGGCGAAGTGACAGATAAGGATAAAAAAGGGAATTAAAAGGATGTAGTTACTGTTCACACTATCACATTAAAATGAACTGTTTTATCTATAAGATATTTTATATCAGCCTAATGATAACCACATTATCATTATTGTGGATCACAATAAACTCTGAAAAATTCTGAAAGAGATGAACATACCAGACCACCTGACCTGTCTCTTGAGAAACCTATATGCAGGTCAGGAAGAAACAGTTAGAACTGGATGTGGAACAACAGACTGGTTCCAAATAGGGAAAGGAGTATGTCAAGGCTGTATATTGTCACCATGCTTATTTAATTTATATGCAGAGTAAATCGTGAGAAACACTGGGATGGATGAAATACAAGCTGGAATCAAGATTTCTGGGAGAAATATCAATATCCTCAGATATGCAGATGGCATCACCCTTATGGCAGAAAGCGAAGTAGAACTAAAGAGCCTCTTGATGAATCTGAAAAAAGAGAGTGGAAAAGTTGGCTTGAACCTCAACATTCAGAAAATTAAGGTCATGGCATCACTTTGTGCCAAATAGATAGGGAAACAGTGGAAACAGTGACAGACTTTATTTGGGGGGGGGGGCTCCAATATCACTGCAGATGGTGATTGCAGCCATAAAATTTTAAAAATAAAACACTTATTCCTTGGAAGAAAAGTTATGACCAACCTAGACAGTATATTAAAAAGCAGAGACATTACTTTGCCAACAAAGGTCCATCTAGTCAAGGCTATGGTTTTTCCAGTAGTTATGTATGGTTGTGAGAGCTGAACTCTAAAGAAAGCTAAGTGGCAACGAATTGATGCTTTTGAAGTGTGGTGTTGGAGAAGACTCTTAAGAGTCCCTTGGACTGCAAGGAGGCCCATCCAGTCCATCCTAAAAGAAACCAACCCTGAATTGGAAGGACTGATGCTGAAGCTGTAGCTCCAATACTTTAGCCTCCTGATAAGAGCTGACTCACTGGAAAAGACTCTGATGCTGGGAAAGATTGAAGGTGGGAGGAGAAGGGGCTGACAGAGGATGAGATGGTGGGATGGCATCATCATTTCAATGGACATGAGTTTGAGTAAACTCTGGAAGTTGGTGATGTACAGGGAGGCTTGTCATCCTACAGTCCATGGGGTTGCAAAGAGTTGAGCATGACTGAGCAATTGAACTGACCTGAACAACATGATAACCACAAAGCAAAAGCATAAAGTACATTCTAAAAGATAAATAAAGGGGAATCGGAGTATATTAGTATAAAAACACCAATATACAAATATGCAGAATAACAGAGGAAAAAATTAACAGTAGAACTACAAAACAACCACAAAGCAATTAATAAGATGACATTTGTAAGTCCTTATATATCAATAGTTACTCTAAATAGAAATGTTACTTATTTTGTTGTTCAGTTGCTAAGTCATGCCCAACTCTTTGCAACCCAATAAAATGCAGCATGCTAGCTTTGCCTGTCCTTTGATATCTCCCTGAGTTTGCTCAAACTCCTGTCCATTGAGTCAGTGATGCCACCCAACCATCTCATCTTCTATCACTGCCTTCTCCTCCTGCCCTTAGTCTTGCCCAGCATCAGGGTCTTTTCCGATGAGTCGGCACTTCACATCAGGTGGCCAAACTATTGGAGCTTCACCTTCAGCATCATTCCATCCAATGAATATTCAGGATTCATTTCCCTTAAGATTGACTGGCTTGATCCCCTTGCTGTGAGAGACTCTCTAGATTCTTCTCCAGCATCACAATTCAAAAGCATCAATTCTTCAGCACTCAACCTTCTTTATGGTTCAATTTCCACATCCATATACGACTGTTGAAAAATCTGTAACTATATATATACCTTAGCTGGCAAAGTGATGTCTCTGCTTTTCAATATGCCATCTCGGTTGGTCATAGCTTTTCTTCCAAGGAGCAAGCGGCTTTTAATTTCATGGCTGCAGTCACCACCTGCAGTGACTTTAGAGCCCAAGAAAATAAAATCATTGTTTCCACTTTTGATTGTTTCCATTGTTTCCACATGTATTTGCCTGGAGTGATGGAATTAAATGGGATTATAATTAATTATAAAATAAATATAATGTGATAATCTAAATAATTACTCTAAATATAAATATTTACCATTCAAGGACACAGAGTGGCTAGGTGAATAAAAAAAAAAAGGACCCAAGTCTATGCTGCCTGCAATAGACTCACTTCAGATTTAAGCACAAGGGATTCACTTCAGAGTTAACTGCACTCATGGTCTCAAAGATTGGAAAGTATATTCTATTCCAGTGGCAATGTAAATGAAGTAAGGGTAGCTATTATTATATCATTCAAAAGATATTTTAAACAAAAATGGAAACAAGAAGCAAAGATGGTCATCATTTAATGACCAGGAGATCAATTCATCAAGAAGATACATGACTCACTGGAAAAGACCATGATGCTGGTGAAGATTGAAAATAGAAGGAGAAGAGGGTAACAGAGTATGAGATGGTTGAATGGCATCATAAATTCAATGTACATGAAATTGAACAAACTCTCTGGGAGAAGGTGAGGGACAGGGAAGCTTGACATGCTGCAGTCCATGGGGTTGTAAAGAGTCAAATACAACTTAGTAACTGAACAACAACGTACACTCAACATGGTGCACCTGAAAATATCAAGCAGATACTAATAGACATGAAAGGAGAAATTAACAACACTACATTAATAATAGAGGACTTCAACACAGCAATTTAATCATTACAGTTAGTCTAGAAAGAAATTAAAAATCAAATGTTGTACCCGGGTCATATATTAGAAAAATTATATCTAATAGACATTTACAGAATATTCCATCCATAGCAGTAATTCTACTGCTACACATTCCTCCATAGTACACATGGACCAACCTCCAGGATTGATCATGTGATAGATCACAAAACAAGCCTTAGAAAAGTAAGAAAATTAAAATTATTGCAAGTATTTTTCTGATCACAATGATACAAAGCTAGAAATCAACAAGCGAAAAACTGGAAAATTTAACAACATGTGGAAACTAAACAGCACACTTCTGAACAAACAGTGTCAGAAGAAATCAAAAGGAGAATGAAAGTGTAACTCAAAAGAAATAACTACTGAAAAGCAACACACCAAAACCTACAGGATGCTGCAAAAGCAGTTCTGGAAGGGAAGGTTGCTGCAATAAACATCTGCACTAGGAAATAAGATCTTAAATATACAGCTCAACTTTACTCCTCCAGGGACTAGAGGAAAAAAAGAGAGGGAAAATGAACTGGGCCCAAAGTTAAAAGGAATGAAATAATAAAGATCAAAGTAAAGAATATTAAGGTGGGGGAAAATACAAAAGCTTCAAAAAACTAAGTGGAATTTCAAAAAGATAAACAAAATTGACAAGTTGACAAGTCTTTAGCTAGACTAAGAAAGAGAGAAGAGTTAAATAAAATTATAAATAAAAGGAAGATGTTATAGGACCATAAGAGAGCATTATGAACAATTATTTGTTTTATATGCCAACAAACTGGATAACTTAGAGGAAACACTTTTTTTTTAATGACTTCAGTCAAGTTTGACTCTGCAATCCCATGGGATGTAGCCTGCCAGATTCCTCTCCCCATGGAATTTTCCAGGCAAGAATGTTGGAGTGGGTTGCCTTGCCCTCTTCCAAGTGATCTTCCAAGCCTAGGGATTGAACCCACATCTCTTGTGTCTCCTGCATTGGCAGGCAGGTCCTTTTATCCAGAAAAAAAAGAATAAATTCCTAGAAACAGACAACCTACCAAGAGAAAAGTAGAAATCTGAACAAACTAATAACATATAGGAGATTTAATCATTAATCAAAAAATATTAATATAGAAAAGCTCAAGACCAAATATATTCACTGGTGAATTTTACCAAACATTTAAAGATGATCTAAAACTAGTCCTTTTTAAACTTCCAAAAATTTGACTAGAGCACACATTTGTAAATTCACTTTACAGGGCCAACATTACCCTGGTACCAAACTAGATAAGGATACTGAAAACAAAACAAAAAGCAGTTATATATCAATATCCCAGGGAAAATAGATGAAAACTTTTCAATGAAATATTGGAAAGCTCAACTGAATAATACATTAAACATGAACAAATACATGAACAAAACCAAGTGGCATTTATCCCTGGGATGCAAAGGTGGTTCAATATATACAAATCAATGAATATGATACATCAAATTAATTGACTAAAAGATAAAACTAATTATTCCTATAAATGCAAAAAAATGACAAAAATAAGATTCTTCTATATAAAAAGGTCTTATCAAATTTGGTGTTACAGAAATGATCTCAATATAATAAAGGTAATATATTATAAACTTAGTGTTGATATTATAGTCAATGTTGAAAATTAAAAGGTTTCCTCTAATTTGAGAAACAAGACAAAGGTGTCCACTGTTACCATTCTTATTCAACATAGTAGTACTATCTCAAGCAAGTAGAAAAGGCAAAAAATAAAATGCTTCCATTTCAGAAAAGGCAAAGTAAAATAGTTATTTGCAAATGATGTGATATTGCAAATAGAAAATCCTAAAAACTCAACAAACAGTAAGAATTAATCAATAAATTCAGATGACTTGCAGAATATTACATAAACATACAGGAATCAGTTGTGTTTCTATAAACCAACAATAAAATAGCTTGAAAAAAAGTTTAAAATTTTCTTTCAATATCATCAAAAACAAAAATACTGAGAAATAAATTCAACCAAGGTAGTTAAAGAGCTATAAAATAAAAGTTATAATACTCTGATGAAAGAAATTGAAGATGTGTTGGGGAGCATTTGGCAGGAGGCTTCCTGTGTGCTGTTTTCTGATCTGTCATGATTCCTATGTCCCTTATTAATTCTTAAATATTCAAAATTTAAGAGGAGATGGCAAGCCTCTGCCAGGGACTGAGGAATGCATGCATTTCTTTCAATAGCCTTGCCTTAGGACCTTCTTCCTTTCTGATATGGAAAGTGATTATTTACAACCCCCTCTCTTTGAGATGGATTCTAGCCTCATGTTTCCTGAATAACTTGTAAGATTTTTGATCCTTAGCTTTGCTGAAAAAAGCTATCTTGTAAGACAGTATATATATATATATATACACACACACACACACACATATATATATATATATATATTGTCTATGTTGAATAAAACACCTTTGCTCCATCTTAGCTTGGGATCCCATGTCTTTCTTCATTTCTCTCTCTCCCTTTTTCTCTATTTTTCTCCTTCAGGCTAGTTCCCTGGAGCATAGAGCCCCATTGAGCTCACTTTCTTGCCTGGGCTTTCAAGACCTCTTCGAGAGGGCGCCCTGTGCCTAAGTGAAGCAACGCAAACCTCGTGTCAGAGGTTTTATTGATTTTCTGCATAAAACAGGGAATATCAGCCTCTTTTTCTTTCCTTTGCTTTCTTATCATTGACTCTGTACCACCAGATTCTGGTCCATTAAAGGACCCCAACAAAGATGCAAACAAATGGATATTTACCTGAGATTATGGATTGGAATGCTAACTATTGACAAAATGTCCATGCTACCAGAAGTAAATTGTAGATTCAATAAGATCCCTACAAAATTTCCAATAAACTTTCATATAAAAAGAAAAGAAAATTCTGAAATTTGTGTTGAATCTCAAAAGCTTCCAAATAGCAAAAACAATCATGAGAAAGAAGAGTAAATCCAAACACATCATAGTTCCTGATTTCAAACTACTAAAAAGCTACAATAATAATATGCTATTGGGGCTTCCCTGAAAGCTCAGTCGCTAAAAAATCTGCCTGCAATGCAGGAGACCCCAGTTCAATTCCTGGGTTGAGAAGATCCACTGGAGCAGGGATAGGCTACCCACTCCATATTCTTGGGCTTCCCTTGTGGCTCAGTTGGTAAAGAATCCACCTATAATGTGGGAGACCTCAGTTTGATCCTTGGGTTGGGAAGATTCCCTGAAGAAGGGAAAGGCTGCACTCCAGTGCTCTGGCCTGGAGAATTCCATGGATGGTATAGTCCATGGGGTCACGACGCATCAGACAAGATTGAACGACTTTCATTTTCACATTTACATAAGGATGGAAACATAAACCAGTAGAAGAGATTAAAGAGTCTGGAAATAATCTTCTATATATATGGTGAACTAATAGTTTGACAAAATAGTGAAAAACACTCAATAGGGAAGGATCATCGCTTTTCTTTCTTTTTTTTAACTATAGAATATTTTTTTTTTCTTTACATTATCTTGTTGGCTTTTCAATACATTGACATGAATCCGCCATGGGTATACATGTGTTCCCCTTCCAGAATCCCCCTCCCACCTCCCTCCTGATTCCATCTCTCTGGGTCATCCCAGTGCACCAGCCCTGAGCACCCTGTATCAAGCATCAAACCTGGGCTGGCGATTGATTTCACATATGATAATTTACATGTTTCAATGCTGTTCTCCCATATCATCCTACCCTTGCCCTCTCCTGTAGGGTCCAAAAGACTGTTCTATACATTTGCGTCTCTTTTGCTATCTTGCATACAGGGTTATCGTTACCATCTTTCTAAATTCCAAATCTATGCGTTAGTATACTGTATTTTTGTTCTTCCTTCTGGCTTACTTCACTCTGTTTAATAGGTTCCAGTTTCATCCACCTCAGTAGAACTGATTCACATGCATTCTTTTTAATGTCTGAGTAATATTCCATTGTGCATATGTACCACAGATTTCTTATCCATTTGTCTATTGATGGACATCTAGGTTGCTTCCATGTCCTGGCTATTGTAAACAGTGTGGCAATGAACATTGGGATACACATGTCTCTTTTAATTCTGATTTCCTCTGTGTGTATGCCCAGCAGCGGGATTGTTGGGTCATATGGCAGTTCTTTTCCAGTTTTTTAAGGAATCTCCACATTGTTCTCCATAGTGGTTGTACTTGTTTGCATCCCCATGAATACAAAAAAACCTCGAATAGCAAAAGCAATCTTGAGAAAGAAGAATGGAACTGGAGGAATCAACTGGCCTGACTTTAGGCTATACTACAAAGCCACAGTCATCAAAACAGTATGGTACTGGCACAAAGGCAGAAATACAGATCAATGGAACAAAATAGAAAGCCCAGAGACAAATCCATGCACCTTTAACAAAGGAGGCAAGAATATACAGTGGAGAAAAGACAATCTCTTTAACAAGTGGTGCTGGGAAAACTGGACAGCCATTTGTAAAAGAATGAAACTAGAACACTTTCTAACTCCATACACAAAAGTAAACTCAAAATGGATCAAATATCTAAACATAAGACCAGAAACTATAAAACTCCTAGAGGAAAACATAGGCAAAACCCTCTCTGACATAAACCAAGGCAGGATCCTCTAGGAACCACCTCCCAGAATATTGTAATTAAAAGCAAAAATAAACAAATGGGACCTCATTAAAATTAAAAGCTCCTGCACAACAAAGAAAAGTAAAAGCAAGGTGAAAAGGCAGCCTTCAGAATGGGAGAAAATAATAGCAAACAAAGCAACAAACAATTAATCTCAAAAATATACAAGCAACTCCTGCAGCTCAGTTCCAGAAAAATAACTACCCAATCAAAAAGTGGGCCAAAGAACTAAACAGACATTTCTCCAAAGAAGACATACAAATGGCTAACAAACACATGAAAAGATGCTCAATATCACTCTATCAAAGAAATGCAAATCAAAACCACAATGAGGTACCACTTTACACCAGTCAGAACGGCTGCCATCCAAAAGTCTACAAGCAATAAATGCTGGAGAGGATGTGAAGTTATGATTTTTAATAAGAAATATATCCTTTCTCTTTGTCTCTGTTCCTGGACAAAGCTCCTAAAACCCTTGGAATTTCCTAAGTGGTAAGAACCAAAATGTTGTTTTATGTTACGTATTAACACACACTAGAGGTAACTTTTGGAAAGAATATTAGCACAGGTGCTGGTTACTAGAGGAACCAAACCTATAATTAGGGGGTTGGGACTTTCTGTCATACCCTCCTGACCTCCAGGGAAAGAAGACAGGCTAGAAGTTGAATTGATCACTAACGTTCAATAATTAAATCAATCATACCTACAAAACAATACTTCCATTAAAACCTAAAACAAAAGATTTGGAGAGCTTCTGAGTAAGTTAGCATATGAAGACATAATGGCTTGCCTGGAGAGAGCACTAAAACTCAATGGTCCTTCACACCTAATCTGCTCTTTGCATCTTTTCCATCAAGCTATTCCTGAATTCTGTTCTTTTGCAATAAACCAATGATCAAGTAAGTAAAATGCTTATCTGAGTTCTGAGAACTTCTCCTGCAGATTAATTAATCCCAAGGATGAGATTCTTAGAACCTCTGATCTATAACTTGTAATTCAAAAGCACAGGCAACTTCTGAAGTTGGGAAGGAAAGCCTTGTAGCACTGAGGGTTTAACCTGTGAAATCTAATGATAAAGTCCAGGTGGTTGGTTTTAGAATTGAGTTGAACTGTAGGACGTACAGTTGATGTTGCAAAATTGTTTGGCTTTGTGGGAATTGCTCCCCACTCCATATTGGAAACTGGTTCCAAGATCCTTAACCTACAGAATGGGAAAAATGTAAATATATGGAATGTTAAAAAGAATGGTACAAATGAACATACTTACAAAGCAGAAATATAGTCACAGATGTAGAAAATAATCTTATGGTTACCAGGACGGGGAAAAGGGGAGGAATAAGCTGGAAGTTTGGAATTGACATATATATAGTACTGTATATAGAATAGATAACTAATAAAAACTACTGTTTAGCACAGGGAACTCTACTCAATACTCTGTGATGACCTATATGAGAAAACTAATCTAAAAAAGAGTGGGCATATGTATATATATAACTAATTCATTTTGCTGTAGAGTAGGAAGTAGCACAACATTGCAAACCAACTATACTCCAACAAAAAAAATATTAAAGAGACACAAACTACTGTGTATAAAATAAATAAGCAACAAAAATGTATTGCACAGCACAGGGGAATAATAGTCATTATTTTGTAATAACTTTAAGTGGACAATATTATGAAAACAAGAATCTCTATGCTGTTTATCCACAATTAATCTAATATTATAAATCAATTATATTTCAAAAAAAATCTCCCCCCAAACAAGATATTATTACCTCACACCTATTAGAACAGCTATTATCAGGAGGATAAAACAAGTGTTGATTAGGATGTAAAGAAAAAGAAACTCTTATGCACTGTCAGTTGGGATGCAAAAATTTCTGTAGCCACTACTAAAATAGTATGGTGGTTCCTAAATTAAAAAAAAAAACTGAAACTAACATATGATCCATTAATTCCACTTCTGGGTATATATCCAGAGCAAATGGAAACAGGATATTGAAAAGATATCTGCACTTCCATGTTTCAGCATTATTCTATCTTATGATAAAAAAGCTATGGAAGCATTTTATGTGTCCGTGAATGTATGAATGCATAAAGAAGATGTGGTAGAATTGTTTACACAATGGAATATTATTCAACTATCAGAAAGAAGGAAATACTGCCATTTGGGACAACCATTTTGACCTTGAGGGCATTACACCTAGCGAAATAAATCAGACAAATAAAGACAAATATTGTAAGATATCATTTATATGTGGAATCTGAAATAGCCAACCTCACGGAAACAGGGAGTACAATGATGATTATCAGGAGCTGGAGAAGTATGAACATGGGAAATATTAAATTGTCAAAGTTGCAAATAGAAGACGAATATGTTCTGGATATGTAATATGGAGCATAGTGATAATAGTCATCAATAGTGTTTTACATATTCAAAACTGCTAAGAGACTAGGTCTCATACGTGCTTACCACAAAAAAGAAATGATATTTATGTCATGGGATGGAAGTGTTAGCTAAAGCTACAGTGGTAATCATATGCCAATGATTACCAATATATATCAACTGATAATATATATTGTATATATATATATTGATATTGGATATATCAATTAATTTCTGTACATACCTGAAATTTATACAATGCCATTGTGTAAATTTTATCTCAATAAAAGTAATTAGAAATATATGAATAATAAATGAATATTAACTTTGCAAAATTAGAAATAGTAAAGTTTTCTGTATTTTAAATATACATGTATATATGTGCATGCATATACACACATACATATAATATAACTAAAATGCAAAATGTTAGCACAAATGATTGGTAAGGTAAACAGAATTAAAATTATCCATACTTTGTATTATTTGAAAATGGTAAAAATACTAAGTTTTATGTCAGAGATGCATGCTGTAATCTCTTATATAATCTCTAAAAATATAATCCCACAAATATATAAATAATAATATAATGGAGAATAAATTTGGAATAATGATGATAATTATAATAAATTTGATTAATTTAAATGAAGGCAAATACGTGAAAAAAGGGGCAAAGCACAAATATGACAAATAGATAACAAACGATGCATGGTAGGTACAAATCTGTTGGAAGAAAGCTGAACTGGTTTTACTCCACATAAGGGGAAAAAAACAAAAAAAACTTTAGCTCAGGAAGTATGGGTGGAAAGAAAGAGAAATATTTTATAAAGATAAATGTATCAATCTAATAAGAAGGCAAAATAACTATTTTTCTCAGTATATATATTCTATTTTTAATTAATTAATTTTAACTGGACGATAGTTATTTTACAATACTTGGATGGTTTTTGCCATACATCAACATGATTGGCAACAGATATACCTGTGTTCCCCATCCTGAAACCCCCTTCCACCACCCTTCCACCCCCAACCCCCTGGGTTGTCCTAGAGCACCAGCTTCAGGTACCCAGCTTCATGCATCAAACTTGTACTGATCATCTATTTTACATATGGTAATGTCCATATTTCAATGCTATTATCTCAAATCATCCCACCCTTGCTTTCTTCCACTGATTCCAAAAGTTTGTTCTTTACAACTGTGTCTCTTTCACTGCCTTGCATATAAGATTGTCATTACCATAATTCTAAATTGCATATATATGAGTTAATATACTGTAATTATCTTTCTCTTACTGACTTTCTTCACTCTGTATAATAGGCTCTAGGTTCATCCACCTCATTAGAACTGACTCAAATACAATATTTTTCATAGCTGAGTAATATTCCATTGTGTATATGTACAACTTCCTTATTCATTCATCTACTGATGGACCTCTAGGCTACTTCCATGTCGTAGCTATTGTAAATAGTGCTCCAATGAATATTGGAATACATGTGTCTCTTTCAGTTCTGATTTCCTCGAGTTGTATGCCCAACAGTGGAATTGCTGAATCATATTCTATTGCTGGGTCATATACTGGGAACACTTCTATTTCCAGTCTTTTAAAGGAATCTCCACATTGTTCTCCATAGTGGCTGTACCAGTTTGCATTCCCAACAACACTATAAGAGGGTTCCCTATTTTTCCACACATCCTTTCCAGCATTTATTGTTTGTAGATTTTTTGATGATGGCCATTCTGACCAGCATGAGATGATATCTCATTGTGGTTTTGATTTGCATTTCTGTAATAACGAGTAATGTTGATAATCTTTTCATATGTTTGTTAGCCATCTGTATGTCTTCTCTGGAGAATGTCTCTTTAGTTCTTTGGCCCACTTTTTTATTGGGATGCTTGTTTCTCTGATATTAAGTTGCATGAGTTGCTTGTGTATTTTGGAGATTAACTCTTCGTCAATTGTTTCATTTGCTGCTATTTTCTCCCATGTGAAATCTGCCTTTTCACCTTGCTTATAGTTTCCTTCATTGTGCAAAGCTTTTACGTTTAACTAGGTTCAATTTGTTTATTTTTGTTTTCATTTCAATTACTCTGAGAGGTGGGTCATAGAGGATCTTGCTATGATTTATGTCAGAGAGTGTTCTGCCTATATTTTCCTCTAAGAATTTTATAGTCTTCAGTCTTACATTTAGGTATGCAATCTACTTTAAGTTTATTTTTGTGTATGATGTTCAAAAGTGTTCTAGTTTCATTCTTTCACACGTAGTTGAATGGTTTCCACAGCACCACTTGTTAAAGAGACTGTTTCTTCTTCATTGTATATGTTTGCCTTCATTGTCAAAGATAACATGTCCATAGGTGCTTGGATTTATTTCTGGGTTTTCTATTTTGTACCATGGATTCATATATTTCTGTCTTTGCACCAGTACCATATTGTCTTCATGATTGTACCTTTGTAGTATAGTCTGAAGGCAGAAAGGTTGATTCTTCCAGTTCCATTCTTCTTTCTCAAGATTGCTTTCATTATTCAAGTTGTTTTTGTGTTTCCATATAAGCTGTGAAATAATTTGTTCAAGTTTTGTGAAAAATATCTTTGTTAGTTTGATAGGGATCACAGTGAATCTATAGATTGTTTTGGGTAGTATACTCATTTTCACTATATTGATTCTTCCAATCCAAGGACATGGTATATTTCTCCATTTGATTTCTTTAATCAGTATTTTATGATTTTCTGTATACAGATCTTTTAAAGTATAGTTTACTTACAATGTTTCAGATGCACAGCAAGGTGACTCAGTTAAACATATACACATATATTATTTTGAAATTATTTTTCATTCACTACAGTTGTTGCAAGATGTTGACTATAATTCCCTTTGCTTGTTGCTTGTAAACATTTGTTGCTTGTTGCATATCTGATTTGTTTAAATGAGAAATCTAGCATAATGTTCATACTGACTTCCTAAGATGACAGAGTAGAAAGATGTGTGTGGTCATCTTCTGTGAGAACATCAAAATTGCAACTAGCTGCTGAACAACCATCCACAGAAGAATGTTGGAAACCAACAACAAAAAAGATAAACCCTGACCAAGGGCAAAGGAGAATCCACAAGACAGTAGGCAGGGTGGAATTGTGTTTAAATTAAACCTCATATCTGTCAGAGATGCTTGGAGGGCACAAACAAAACCTCATGGGCAAAAGAGCTGAGGAAAAAGACCAGTGACCCCATAAAAGACTGAGCCATAGCTGTTTTTGTGTTTCCTGAAAAGGCATGAGTCAGCAGTGGCCTGCCACAGGGACAAAGGCTTTGACAACAACGGTCCTGGGAGGTCCAGCATGTGGCATAAGTCCCCTTAAATGAGGTAGCCATTAGCTTTACTATAGAGCCATTGGGTGGGTGACTCACAAACTGGAGAACAATTATATCAAAGAAGTTTTCACACTGCTTCAAAAGTTCTAGGCCCTACAATAGACTTCCCAACCTGGGGATCTGGCAAAGGGATTGAGTATCCCCAGGAAATCTGACTTTGAATGTCAGAAGAATTTGATTACAGAGCTTCCACAGGACTGGAGAAACAGAGACTCTTGGAGGGTACAAGCAAAACCATGTGCACACCAGGACCCAGGAGAAAGGAGCAGTGACCCCACAAGAGACTGAGTCAGACTTATCTATGTGTGATTGTGAGTTTCTGGTGGAAGCATGCCTTTTTTTCAACAGCAGCTTTTCCTTGGGCTCCAAAACCACTGTGGACAGTGACTTTAGCCACAAAAGTAAAAGACTATTGCTCCTTGAAATGACAAGCAATGACAAACTTAGACAGTGTATCAAAAAGCAGAGACATTATTTTGCGTACAAAGATCTATATATTCAAAGTAATGCTTTTTCCAGTAGTCATGTATGAATGTGAGACCTGGACAATACAAGAAGGCTGAAGGCTTAAAAAGTGATGCCTTTGAACTGTGTTAATGAAGAAGACTCTTGAGATTCCCTTGGACAGCAAGGTAAACAAATCGTTTAATAGTAAAAGAAATCAACACTGAATATTCACTGGAAGGATTGATGCTGAAGCTGAAACTTCAATATGTTGGCCACCTGATGTGAAGACCCTGATGCTGGGAAAGATCAAAGGCAGGAGGAGAAGGGGATGACATAGGATGAGATGGTTGGATGGCATCACTGACTCAGTAGACATGAGTTTGAGCAAACTCCAGGAGATGGTGAAGGAAAGAGAAGCCTGCCTTGTTGTGGTCCATGGGGTTGCAGAGAGTCGGACATGACTGAGCAACTGAACAACAATTCATATGAAGTCAAATAAGTGGGATAAACATGTAATATCTTTTTAGTTATGGAAAATTCATAAGTTTTCTAATATATTTATATTACATATATTATTTTTATATATGTATACAAAAGCTTCTCTACTATGCTTGATAAATGTTTAAGAAAGAACATCAAAAAAAGAAGACACTGAGAAATCAGAAAACATAAACTAAATGAAATGTGAGCACTGAATATAAAATAGAAAAAGTGAAACAAACTAGAAAAAAATAAAAGACCATCATATAATCCAGTTGTCTTAAACATGAATGCTCATTAGAAAAATGTCTGGAGAAAAAATCCAATACCTTGGCATTTGTATTTTTACAAAATTTTCAACATAATTCTGATACGCCTTTGAATTTTAGTAAGTGATTACAGGCTTTTTCTGTTAAATTCTAGTTTTGGTGATGTAGAGTTGTATTATCTTTCTGTTGACCAATCATGACATAATGGTATTAAGTGAGTAATAGTTAAAATATCACAATAGTAAAAGATGTTTATCAGTTTTCACAATCAATAGCCAGACAAAAATACAAGATAATTAAAATTGCAAGCCATAGTGAGAACATAGTTAACTTAACAATATAACATAATTACATACAATTTGAGGGACAAAGCAAGGTAATGTGGTAAGTGGATGTGCATACATGCACACGTTTTCATCTGTCAAGCTTATCTATGTCTTTTGGTTGGTGTATTTAATCCATTTACACTTAAGGTGATTCTCAATATGCATGATCCTATTACCATTTTCTTAGTTGTTTTGGGTTTAGTTTCTGTTAAGTGTTTTCCTTGTGTTTCCTGACTAGAGAAGTTCCTTTAGCATATATTATAAAGCTGGTTTGGTGGTGCTGAATTCTCTTAACTTTTGATTGTCTAGAAAGCTTTTGATTTCTTCATCAAGTTTGAAGGAAAGTATTTCTGGGTAGAGTATTCTTGGTTGAGGGTTCTTTTTTTTCATCATTTTAAATGTATCATGTATTCCCTTCTGGCTTGTAGAGATACTGTTGAGAAATCAGCTGATAGCCTGATGAGAGTTCCTTTGTATGCTATTTATCATTTTTCCCTTGTTGCTTTTAATATTCTATCTCTGTCTTTAATTTTTCTCAGTTTGATTACTATGTGTCTCGGTGTGTTCCTTTTTGGGCTTATCCTGCTTGGGAATCTCTGTGCTTCCTGGACTTGGTTGACCATTTCATTTCCAATGTTAGGGAAGTTTTCAGCTATGATCTCTTCAAATATTTTCTCAGATCCTTCCTCTCTTCTCCTTCTTGGAATTCCATAATGTAAATGTTGGTGTATTTAATGTTGTCCCAGAGGTCTCTTAGGCTATCTTCATTTCTTTGCATTCTTTCATATAAATTCTGTTTTGCGGCAGTGATTTCTACCATCTGTCCTCCAGGTCATTTAGTTCTTCTGCCTAAATGATTCTGGTATTGAGTTCTTCTGGTGTATTATTCATCTCTCTTTGTTTGTTTTCTTTGGGTTCTTCTAGGTCTTTGGTAAACAATTCTTGCATCTTCTGTATTGTTTTCCTGAGAACCTGGATCATCTTCACTATCATTATTCTGGATTATTTTTCTGGAAGATTGCCTATCTCCACTTCATTTATAGGTTTTTCTGAGGTTTTATCTTGTCCCTTCATCTAGGACATAACTTTCTGCTTTTTTAATCCTCTGTAATATGGCTTTTCCTTTAGCAAAACAATGGAAAGGAATAGAGATCTCTTCAAGAAAATTAGAGACACCAGGGAACATTTCATGCAAAGATGGACACAATAAAGGAGAGAAATGGTATGGACCTAACAGAACCAGAAGATATTAAGAAGAGGTGGCAGAAAATATTCAGAAGAAGAATACAAAGAAGAACTAAACCAAAAAAAAATCTTCATTACCTACATAACCATGATGGTATGATTACTCACCTAGAGCCAGACATCCTGGATAGCGAAGTTAAGTGAGCCTTATGAAGCAACACTACAAACAAAGCTAGTGGAGATGATGGAATCCCAGTTGAGCTATTTCAAATCCTAAAAGATGATCCTGTGAAATTCTACACTCAATATGCCAGCAAATTTGGAAAACTCAGCAGTGGCCACAGGACTGGAAAAGAGCACTTTTCATTCCAATCTCAAAGAAAGGCAATGACAAAGAATGTTCAAACTACCACACAATTACACTCATCTCACATGCTAGCAAAGTAATGCTCAAAAAATTCTTGTAAGCCAGGCTTCAACAGTAAGTGAACCATGAACTTCCAGATATTCAAGTTGGATTTAGAAGGGGCAGAGGAATGAGAGATTAGATGGGAAACATCCTCTGGGTCATTGTAAAAACAAGAGACTGTGGAAAATTCTTCAAGACATGGGAATACCAGAATTTCTTGAGAAGTCTGTATCCAGGTCAAGAAGCAACAGTTAGCACTGGACATGGAACAATAGGCTAGTTCCAAATTGGGAAAGGAGTATGTCAAGGCTGTATATTGTCACCCTACTTATTTAATTTATATGCAGAGTACATTATGCAAAATGCCAGGGTGGATGAAGCACAAGCTTTAATCAAGACTGCCAGGAGAAATATCAATAACCTCAGAAATGCAGATGACACCACCATTAAGGCAGAAAGCAAAGAAGAACTAAAGAGCTTCTTGATGAAAATGAAAGAGATGAGTGAAAATTTGGCTTAAAATACAACATTCAGAAACCTAAAGTCATAGCATCCAGTCCCATGTCTTCATGACAAATAGATGGGGAAACAATGGAATCAGTGACAGACTTTATTTTTTTGGCTCCAAAATCACTGCAGATGGTGACCACAGCCATGACATTAAAAGACACTTGTTCCTTGAAAGAAAAACTATGACCAACCTAGACAGCATATTAAGAAGCAGAGACATTACTTCGCCTACAAAGGTCTGTCTTGTCAAAGCTATACTTTTACCACTAGTCATGTATGGATCTGAGAGTTGGACTATAAAGAAAGCTGAGTGCCAAAGAATTGATGCTTTTGAACTATGGTGTTGGAGAAGACTCTTGAGAGTCCTTTGGATTACAAGGAGATCAAACCAGTCAATCTTAAGGGAAATCAGTTCTGAATGTTCATTGGAAGGACTGATGCTGAAGCTGAAACTCCAGTACTATGATTACCTGATGGGAAGGACTGACTCACTGGATATAAACTGTGATGCTCAGAAAGATTTAAGGCAGGAGGAGAAGGGGATGACAGAGGTTGAGTTAGTTGGATAACATCACTGACAGGATGTACATGTGTTTGATCAAGCTGGGCTCCAAGGCCAGATTCCCTGGCGATTCCCAGTGCCTTTGTCATGTCCCCAGGATGGGAAGCCTGACATGGTATTCAGAAACCTCACAACAGTGAGAAAATTTCTTCTTTGGTATTATTGTTCTCCAGTTTGTGGGTCACCCATATGGGATTTGATTTCATCATGATTTTGCCTCTCCTGCCATCTTGCTAATATTAGACTTCCCTGGTAGCTCAGATGGTAAAGCGTCTGCCTACAATGTGGGAGACCCGGCTTCAAACCCTGGGTCGGGATGATCTCCTGGATAAGGAAATGGTAACTCATTCCAGTATTCTTGCCTAAAAAAATATCATGGATGGTGGAACCAGGTAGGCTACAGTCCATGGGGTTGCAAAAAGTCGGACACAACTGAGCGACTTCACTTTCTTACCATCTTGCTGTGGCTTCTTCTTTGTCTTTGGACATGCGGTATCTTTTTTGGTGGGTTTCAGCCTCCTCCTGTAAATGGTTGTTTAACAGCTAGTTGTGATTTTGATGCTCTCACAGGAGGAGAATGAGTACACATATTTCTGCTCTGCCATCTTGAATCAGAAGTCAAGAAAGTAAAATAATTCTAGATTTTGAACTATTCTAATTGCATAGCTTCAAATTCTCTAAAATAAACATTCTCACAACTTTTTAATTCTCACATAGACCAATAGGCAAAATGAGAAACAGACAAATAGGTTTAACTATTTTAGTAACATCTTTCAGTAACTGTTAGATAAAAAACAAAAATCAATAAGGATTAAAGAAGGCTTGAATTAATTAATAAAAAATATTGACTTGTATATAAAAATTAAATATCCAATAGGTTCAAAAATTGATCCTATTCTGCATATTAAAGAAAATATTGGTCAATTTTAAACTATAAGAACCATGCAAACAAAATGTAATCTAATACTGATGAATAATTAAGATACAAATTAGTAATTTTTAAAATGCAACTTTAAAATATTTATTTCACTGTAAATGAAGCTATTGCTTCTAAATAATTCATATGCTAAAGAATAAACTACATTGGACATTTAAAGATATTTAGAGCTGACAAGTTGCCAGAAAAACTGATTAAGTAAAATATAACAACAGCTATAATAGTATCAACAATAACACCTACAATGTTGAGGTAGAAAATTATTAGGTAATCAGTATAAAAATAAGGCCTCGGTTTCTTCTTTTAAAAATACAATTTCAGTTTCCACCTATTTTCTTACACACACATCTAATTTCATTAATCTATAGCCATACTTGCTATTCCAGTTCCTTGGTATTCAAGGGAATGCCTCCCTGGCCTGGAGGCCATAAACCACTTGACCCCATGACAGGATAATCAGTAATTGATGTCCAACTTATGGAAAAACACCAGGTGAATCAGCAACATTAAGACATACATCTGGCCCTTAAACAATGGCTTGTGGCTAGGAGAAAAGGAAGGGGGATGGAGACTCAGTGTCTTAGGAAAACTCAAGGACTGAGAGATCAAAAAAGCCATAAAACTGACAAACTATGCATGATGGCTTTAAACTGATTGATCAGGAATTGCATACATCAGGACCCTGAAACCAACCAAAAATGAACAGGTCAGTATTGGCAAAGAGGAAAACTGTTGTGATTCCTGATGTTTCAGGACACTTTTCCCCTTTCAGTTTTTTTTTTTACTTCAACAAAGAGAGTTTATTTTAAAAATATAAGTAATTCATTGCCAGGCAAGCCAGACCTACCCCAGGTCTCATGCTGTCAGCAGTCTCCTGGCTTATTTCTCTATGTTCTGTCATTCTCATGGCTTCCTAGTGATACTAAAATGACTCTTAACCTTCATGTTCCAGAGAGAATAGGGAAAAAGGAAATGTGAAGAAAGACTGGTACCTAAATCAGAAGTTTTACACATCAGTTCAGTTGAGATGCTCAGTCATATTCAACTCCTTGCAACCACATGGACTGCAGCATGCCAAGCTTCGCTGTCCATTCCCTGTCCATCACCAACTCCCAGAACTTACTCAAACTCGTCCATTGAGTCGGTGATGCCATCCAACCACCTCATCCTCTGTCGTCCCCTTCTCCTCCCGCCTTCAGTCTTTCCCAGCATCAGGGTCTTTTCAAAGGAGTCAGTTCTTCCCATCAGGTGGCCAAAGTCCTGGAATTTCAGCTTCAGCATCAGTCCTTTCAATGAATGTTAAGAACTGATTTCCTTTATGATGGACTGGTTGGATAACCTTGCAGTCCAAGGGTCCCCTTTCAGTTTTATGCTGAGAGTTTTGTAGTTCTACTCTCTGAGATAAAACTCTGCCTGTGTGAGTGTCTGCTGTCTGTAAATTCCATGTTTTGGATTCACAAACAAGAGCTTTGATTTCCATTTCAATGTTAGTTAATGTTCCCTAACACATTAAGCATTTAATATACACTAGATTCTATACTAAAATCTTTGCATGCATTATCTTAGGGTTTCTTACACTGGCCAACTATTAAAATCACAAAGAGAGCTTTTATAAAGTAATTAAAGGCTATGCACTCCAGTAATCTGGCCTGGAGAATTCCATGGACTGTGTAATCCATGAGATCACAGAGAGTTGGACACGACTGAACGACTGAAAGTATTCACTTTCACTTTAGACTCCATTGAGACTAACTGATTAAAACTGTCAGTGAGTAGCAGTCATTGACATTTTTGTGAAAGATCCTTATGTGATCTTAATATGCAGCATAAATTAATTGCATTATATTACTCAATCATTGCAGCAAATTTATGATACATTACTGTTATTAATGTCTTCATTTTGAGAGGGTAACAGGCAAGAAGGCCAGGGGTCTCCAAATGGAGGAAATAGGTGGCAAGTGTCAGACATTTTTATCTCTCTCTTAAGCAGCTGCTGCTGCTGCTGCTGCTAAGTCTCTTCAGTCATGTCCAACTCTGTGTCATCCCATAGACGACAGCCTACCAGGCTCTTTCATCCCTGGGATTCTCCAGGCAAGAGCACTGGAGTGGGTTGCCATTTCCTTCTCCACCCTTAAGCGGCAGGAGGAAACAAGCTAGCAATATTTTTTCCCTTCTCTATACAAATTTAAAAGAGGTTTCTCCTAAAATACTGTGTTGCCATAATGACACCTGATTTCACCTGAAATTAACTATTCTCAAACCTTGAGTTAACCAATGCATTCTTCTTATGGAATTGTTTGTCTTAAGCTATGTTAATGTACTATGCATTTACCCCAAACTCTATCTTCAAGTCAGTTCCGCCAAATGCCTCAGAACCTACTTGACAAAGCAGTATGTTATACTCAGACATTGTTTCCCTAATCTATGTAAATGAAACTATCTGTATGGTAAACTGCCCTTCTACAAGATTCAAGTCAATCATTTTATGGCCCGGGATGACTCGTCTGGTGCCAAGATTATCCCAAAATACATCTTATGTATGAGGGCCTGGTGCCATTCTGAGTTTTGAGACATTCCTGTCTTTCATTAGCAAACTGCTAGTGACTATATAACAACCAACTGAAGACTAGCAGGGGGGTACTCTTTCTATCCCCTTCTGATGCCTATGTTAGAAGCTTTCTCTATCTCCTTTATACTTTAATAAAACTTTATTACACAAGATCTCTGAGTGATCAAGTCTCGTCTCTGGTCTGAGACTGAATTCTTCTCTTCTGGAGGCCAAGATTCCTGGTGTCTCTTTGTGGTTTTGCAACAACCCTTCAATTTTCCTTAGAAAAAACTGAGATTAAAAGAGGCTAAATGACACAATCTGCAGCACATAGATAAAGTAATTAGTTAGCCAATTATTTATTCCCAAATCTTAGAAAATACTATAATCTCTCCACCTTCTGATAGACATACTTCATTAAAATAGTTGTTTTGAGCTGCCTTACTTCTAAGTTACACCTGGAGTTCCTGAGGGACACCTAAAACATCTCTAGAGTCTTGGATAAAGGCCAAAGTTTTAGTCAAAACAAGCCACACTACACACCTAAACAACCTCTCTCCAATCTCTCTTCTGTGTACAGTTTTGCTAGAATGAAAATTCCCACCAATTTATAAAAACTTTCCTGCCAATGCCCAAGGTATAATTGCACACTCCCTCACTTGCTGCAGTATACCATAAGATGTCTGTGATATATAAGCTTCTTGAGGACAGAGACTACTAGTTATTTTCTTTACTATCCTCAGAATTTAGCTCAGAGATTGCCATCATAGTAGGTACTTAGTGATACTAGATGCAGGAATGAATAGATGAACAGGGAGGGAATTTCTCCTCAATTATAGATGGTATCAGCCTGACAGCTTCCACTATATTTCCCTTTTCCTCTTTGATTTTAAACATCAAATAAATCATCCCCATGATTTTTCTCAAGTTTAGAGTAAAGGGATATTGCATTGAAAGGTTAAGTTATCCTCCTTGATATAGATCTCAAAGTTAAGAATGTTTCCCAAACTTCTTCAGTTGGCTACTGGTTATCTATAGAGGCTAATATTTATTTCTTCCTCACTATATTTCTGATTATGTTTATTTTAATTCAGCCTCAAAACAACGCATGAGGTAGTTACTATATTTTGTAGATGAAAAACTGAGTTTGAGAGGTTAAATGATTTTCCCAACACTACCTAAAAGTACATGTGTGCTCAGTCCTCAATCATGTCGACTTTTTGTGATCTCATGGACTGTAGCCTGGCAGGCTCCTCTGTCTATGGGATTTCAAAGGCAAGAATACTAGAGTGGGTTGCCATTGTCTGTTCCAAGGGATCTTTGCTACTCAGGGATCAAACTGCCATTTCTTGATTTGGTAGGCAGATTCTTTACCACTGAGCCACCTGGGAAGCCCACCTAAGAGTACAGCCATATTTATTTTCATTTGGGCATGACTATCAGTCAGTTGACTTTATAGAGCTTCTCCATTTTTGGCTGCAAAGAATATAATGAATCTGATTTCATTGTTGACCATCTGGTGATGTCCATGTGTAGAGTATTCTCTTGTGTTGTTGGAAGAGGGTGTTTGCTATGACCAGTAAGTATTCTTGGCAAAACTCTATTAGCTTCTGCCCTACTTCATTCTGTACTCCAAAGCCAAATTTACCTGTTACTCCAGGTGTTTCCTGACTTCTTACTTTTGCATTCCAGTCCTCTATAATGAAAAGGACATCTTTTTGAGGGGTGTTAGTTCTAAAAGGTCTTGTAGGTCTTCATAGAACCATACAACTTCAGCTTCTTCTGTGTTACTGGTTGGAGCATAGGCTTGGATTACAGTTATATTGAATGGTTTGCCTTGGAAACGAACAGAGATCATCCTGTCATTTTTGAGATTGCATCCAAGTACTGTATTTTGGACTCTTCTTGACCATGATGGCTACTCCATTTCTTCCAAGGGATTCCTGCCCACACTAGCAGATATAATGTTCATCTGAGTCAAATTCACCCATTCCAGTCCATCTCAGTTCGCTGATTCCTAGAATGTCGACATTCACTCTTGTCATCTTCTTTTTGATCACTTCCAATTTGCCTTGATTCATGGACCTAGCATTCCAGGTTCCTATGCAATATTGCTTTTTACAGCATTGAACCTTGCTTCCATCACCAGTCACATCCACAACTGGGTACTGTTTTTGCTTCGGCTCCATCCCTTCATTCTTACTGGAGTTATTTCTCCACTGATCTCCAGTAGCATATCGGGCACCTACTGATCTGGGGAGTTCCTCTTTCAGTATCCTATCATTTTGCCTGTTCATACTGTTCATGAGGTTCTAAAGGCAAGAATACTGAAGTGCTTTGCATTCCCTTTACCAGTGGACCACATTCTGTTAGACCTCTCCACCATGACCCACTGTCTTGGGTGGCCCCATAAGTCATGGTTTAGTTTCATTGAGTTAGACAAAGTTGTGGTCCATGTGGTCAGATTGGCTAGTTTTCTGTGATTATAGTTTCAGTGTATCTTCCCTCTTATGCCCTCTCAAAACACCTGTTCTCTTACTAGGATTTCTCTTACCTTGGATGTGAGGTATCTCTTTACAGCTGTTCCAGCAAAGTGCAGCCATTGCTCCTTATCTTGGATGATGGGTAACCAGTGATGATGAAATAGTAAATTGCAAAATCAAGCATTGACAATAACTGCTCCACAGCTATGGAGTACTGCAGCAATTGATTCCCCTCTATGAAGATGACCCATCCCCTCTAAAAGTTGGATAATGACCTTATTCACTGTGTCCTGGCTTCCTGACGCCCACCCAGCTGCTGCTGCACTCCAAGGACCAAACAGCAAGTTGTGCATGGCACAGCCAGGGCTCCATCCTGTGAGAAGCCAAAAGCAAAGGAGAAAAGGAAATATATTCCCATTTGAATGCAGAGTTGCACAGAATAGCAAGGAGAGATAAGAAAGCCTTCCTCAGAGATCAATGCAAAAAAAAAAATAGAGAAAAATAAGAGAATGGGAACGAGTAGAGATCTCTTCAAGAAAATTAGAGATTCCAAGGGAACATTTCATGCATAGATGGGCTCAATAAAGGACAGAAATGGTATGGACCTAACATAAGTAGAAGACATTCAGAAGAGGTGACAAGAATTCACAGAAGAACTGTACAAAAAAGATCTTCATGACCCAGATAATCTCGAAGGTGTGATCACTCACTCAGAGTCAGACATCCTGGAATGCAAAGTCAAGTGGTCCTTAGAAGCATCATTATGGACAAAGCTCATGGAGGTGATGGAATTCAAGATGAGCTATCTAAAATCCTAAAAGATGATGCTGTGAAAGTGCTGCACTCAATATGCCAGTAAATTTGGAAAATTCAGCAGTGGCCACAGGACTAAAAATGTCAGTTTTCATTCCAATACCAAACAAATTCAATGCCAAAGAATGCTTAATCTACTGCACAATTGCAGTCATCTCACATGCCAGTAAAGTAATGCTCAAAATTCTCCAAGCCAGGCTTCAGTAATACATGAACTGTGAATTTCCAGATGTTCAAGTTGGCTTTAGAAAAGGCAGAGGAACCAAAGATCAAGTGGCCAACATCTGCTGGATCATTGAAAAAACAATAGAGTTCCAGAAAAACATCTATTTCTGGTTTATTGACTATGCCAACACCTTTGACTGTGTGGATCACAGTAAACTGTGGACAATTCTTAAAGAAATGGGAATACCTGAACACATAAACTGTCTCTTGACAAACCTGTATACAGTTAGAATTGGACATGGAATAGCAGACTGGTTCCAAATAGGAAAAGGAGTACATCAAGGCTGTATATTGTCACCCTGCTTATTTAACTTGTATGCAGAGTACATCATGAGAAATGCTGGGCTGGATGAAGCACAAGCTGTTATCAAGATTGTCAGAAATATCAATAACCTCATATATGCAGATGACACCACCCTTATGGCAGAAAGTGAAGAGGAACTAAAAAGCCTCTTGATGAATGTGAAATAGGAGAGTGAAAAAGTTGGCTTAAAGCTCAACATTCAGAAAACTAAGATCATGGCATCTGGTCCCATCACTTCATGGCAAATAGATGGGGAAACAGTTGAAGGAGTGTCAGACTTTATTTTTGGGGCTCCAAAATCACTGCAGATGGTGATTGTAGCCTTGAAATTAAAATATGCTTCCTCCTTGGAAGGAAAGTTATGACCAATCTAGATAGCATATTAAAAAGCAGAGACATTACTTTGCCAAACAAACGTCCATCTAGTCAATGCTATGGTTTTTACAGTATGGATGTGAGAGTTGGTCTGCAAAGAAAGCTGAGCACCAAAGAATTGATGCTTTTGAAGTGTGGTGTTGGAGAAGACTCTTGAGAGTCCCTTGGACTGCAAGGAAATCCAACCAGTCCATCCTAAAGGAGATCAGTCCTGGGTGTTCATTGGAAGAAGTAATGTTGAAGCTGAAACTCCAATACTTTGGCCACCTCATGCAAAGAGTTGACTCATTGGAAAAGACCCTGATTCCGGAAAGGATTGGGGCAGGAGAAGAAGTGGACGACAGAGGATGATATGGCTAGATGGCATCACCCACTCGATGCACATGAGTTTGGGTAAACTCCGGTAGTTGGTGATGGACAAGGAGTCTTGATGTGCTGCAATTCATAGGGTCACAAGAGTCGGGCTTGACTGAGTGACTAAACTGACTTTGTAACCCATCAGCAACTCCTGGAGCTTACTCAAGTTCATGTCCACTGAACTTGTGATGCCATCCATCCATCTCTTTCTCATTGTCCCCTTCTCCTCTTGCCTTCAATCATTCCTACCATCAGGATCTTTTCCAATGATTCAGTTCTTTGCCTCAGGTGACAAAAGCTTTGGAGTTTCAACTTCAGCATCAGTCCTTCCAATGAATTTTCAAGACTGATTTCCTTTAGGATTGACTGGTTGGATGATCCATCCAAGGATGGATCTCCTTGCAGTCCAAGGGACTTTCAAGAATCTTCTCCAACACCACCATTCAAAAGCATCAGTTCTTTGGTGCTCAGCTTTCTTTATAGGGCAACTCTCACATCCATACAGCATGACTATAAGATGTTACCCTAACATGTCCTGACCACTCATTTGCCAAGCACTGTATAATGTGCTTCACATATAAGATTTCTTTTACTTCTCACAAACAATTAAGAGAGGTAAGTATTGTTGTTATCCTCCGTTTTTACTAACTGAAAAAAAACTTGAGTTTTAAAGTGAATAGATAACTTATCTGAATTCACCCAGACCACTTCCACAATCTCATCTCATTCCAGTCTCCTTCTCTTTCATCAACCTCAAATTACATTAGCCTTCTACCAAGTTCATCATAAAACTTTTTTTCACTTAAGTACTTTACACATATTTTTCGATGTCTGCAGTGCTCTACCTGCCCATTCTAATCAAATTAGTTCTATTCATTTTTCAAGTCATAATTTGAACATTATTTTCTCAGAGAGGCCAGTCTTTGATTTAGCACAAGCACTTAGGTCTAAGCTTTATCAATGTTATTTTACTCTCTCAAAAACATAAACACTTATGATTTTTCTTCACAAGATTTAAAGCAATTTGAAAATCATTAATTTATATTAATCAAGTGAAGCTTTGTTAAATATTCATGTCCTCAATTTGATAGTAAGTTCCATGGAGGTGGGTACCAGAGGTTTTAATTATTGTCCTATATCAAGTGCCTAGCACATAAAAAACAACTGGAAAATATATATTGAGTGGTTTAAATAAGAGGCAGATGTTAATCTATAGATTCCTGATCACTGAGAATGCCCTCTCAAACACTAGTTAACTAAAACTTTTCTTTGAATTATCTTCTCAGCCTATGATTTCCTGTTCAGGCAGTTAGTCTCATACAATTCATTCTTCTAGGTAGAAATTTTATTTTCTTTTATCTTTGTTGCTCTATTTTCTTTCTTTTTTTTTCTGAACATGTTTTATCTCAGCTTCTTTTTTTAATTTTTATTTTTTTATTAGTTTTGCCATACAATATCATGCTATCGCCATGGGTGTACATATGCTCCCCCTCCAGAACCCCCCTCCCTCCTCCCTCTCTCCTCCCTCCCCCTGGGAAATCTCGGTGCACCAGCCCCGAGCATCAATCCTGGGCTGGCAATTGATTCCACATATGATAATTAATATGTTTCAATGCCATTCTCCCATATCAACACACCCTTGCCCTCATCCACAGAGTCCAAGAGTCTGTTCTATACATCTACGTTCCTTTTGCTGTCTCGCATGCTGGGTTCTCGTTACCATCTTTCTAAATTCCATATATATATGCATTAGGATACTGTATTGTTGTTTTTCCTTCTGGCTTACTTCACTCTGGATAATAGGCTCCAGTTCCGTCCACCTGAGTAGAACTGATTCAAATGAGTTTTTTTTTTAAATGCTGAGTAATATTCCTCTATTTTCAAATAGCAAAGAAAACCCTTTTATTCTATGTTAACAGGATTTGGCTGGGTAAATAATCTTTTCTTTTCCCTCTCTGCATCCTTTGTGACTTTGTAGACATAGACCATTTCTTTTATCAGCATTTATCTTTCCAGATGGAAAAATTCCAGTTCTTTAAATTTGCCCTGCTTAAATTCACCTCTCAGCTTTTCTGTTTCTCTGAACATTTTAGAGAGGTATTTTATTTTGGATCATCTTAGTAAATGAACTAAATGACTAAAATTACATTACAAAAAGTGGTATCAACAATAGAATTATTAGACGATAGTGAAAAACAAGGAAAAACCCAAAATTCATTTTGACTCAAGAATACATATTGATTTGTAAACTAAGTTAGAGTTATTTTAGTGATGCTATATCAGTTATCTTTAAAATGTGTTGTTTGAACCAATTATTAGACATTAATTCTGCATTTCCAACATTTTTGGTGTTTAATACAGTTTGGAAATTATCAGTAGACTCTATTGCTTCCAAAGTTTACTTATTTTTTATTCCAAAAATAAGCTAAATAAGAATTTTAAAAGAACATATACAATTCCTATCAAGCTACCAGAGGTCTTCTTCAAAGAATTAGAACAAATAATTTCTCAATTTGTATGGAAATACAAAAAACCTCGTATAGCCAAAGCAATCTTGAGAAAGAAGAATGGAACTGGCGGAATCAACCTACCTGACTTTAGGCTATACTACAAATCCACAGTCATTAAGACAGTATGGTACTGGCACAAAGACAGAAACATAGATCAATGGAACAGAATAGAAAGCCCAGAGATAAATCCACGCATCTATGGACACCTTATCTTTGACAAAGGAGGCAAGAATATACAATGGAGAAAAGACAACCTCTTTAACAAGTGGTGCTGGGAAAACTGGACAGCCACTTGTAAAAGAATGAAACTAGATCACTTTCTAACACCATACACAAAGATAAACTCAAAATGGAT